>JANSTW010046891.1:0-13267 GCA_027564275.1 Diadocidia ferruginosa
TGAAGTTTTATAGCTGACCTCTTTCCGTTTTCTGTGCAGAAACAAAATGTTGGATGTAAACTTAGAATGAAAATGCGGCATTAAAAAAATATTTTGTGAGCATATAAGATTGCATGATAATAATTTCAATAAAATATGTATATCGTATAGTTCACATCTATATTCGAATGATATGGAAGTGGATGTGGAGGAAAGATAATTTAGCTTATATGGAAACAATATAAAAACTAATAAAAACTTTACCATCTTTGGTATACACAAGAGCATAAACCAGCCATTACATTACATTAACTGTGCTCCAACTCATGAATCTTATGGTTTTCAAATTTTCTTACACTATATAAGTTACTATTTATACTGGTAAACTGTTCTACTTTGCACTTGGGAGCCAATCGCAATCCATTAGTTTCTTCTAAAACTCGAAAGGATTTAAAAATTGAATACTAAATTCTTTTAATATTATATTTTGTGTATTAACCGGACTGATCACCAAAAATGTGACCTCTGCGAGTTACTGCAGATGACAATTCTATATCAATAAAAATCAGTCCCAGCATAACTAAGAACAAATTCTTATCAACGATTTCTTGCCTATTGCCTTACTATTTTTAAATCCTCTGAATTCAATAGAAAAATGATAGAGACTGTCAAAAAATTGCGTTTGCTATAGAAAACAGCCCGATTCGTTCATTTTTTCCAACAAAATCAAAAGATTTAATTTTTAAGAACAAATTCTTATCAACGATTTCAGTCCCAGCATAACTGAGATGCTGCTTTTACTATATTTTAACATTTGAAAACTGACACAAACTAAAATTATTAGATCACATTTTTGAACAGAAAATTGAGCTATTAGATACTTACACAACAAAATATAAAATATAAGACATTCTCGTCTTTAACCTAGAAACTTCAAGTGGAATCCCAGAGTATCGCACCACTAAAAATTTACTTTTACCAAAATTTAGCCAAATTCGTCTACTGATAAAAACTTTCTCTAAATGCTCAAATATTTCGGTTTTTTTTAGAAAAGAAAAATCGTATGGGAGGCCTCCTTCATCTTTGATCCAGAGACTAAATGCAGTATGAGACCACTAACAACTAGCCCTTACTAAAAGTTTTCCAAATCCGTCTACAGGTACAAAACTTTCTCTATATGAGAGCCCTCCTTCATATTTTACCAAGAGACTTCGTATACAATCCCACTAATAACTCATCCTTACCAAAAATTGGCCTAATACCTCGAGTCTCGACTGGTGTAAAACTTTCTTGTGTCTGATATTTTGCTGTTGGACAGACGGACGGAAATTTTTAATTTTTTAGTTCTTCTGACTCAGAGCATCATCATAAAAGAGTAAAGGACACAATAACCATATATAATTTCAGTGATTGTGATTACCTTTTTTTAAATATTTATTTGATTATTTATTTATTTTTTCATCTTTATGTATTGTAGCAAAAACCATAAAATTGCTATTCGCTATGCATCGCTCCACTTTATACAAAAAATATTAAATGTTGTAGTGAAACGTTCTGTTTTTACTGTGTATATTATGCTCAGAGTCAAATCAAATAATAATAATATGTTGAATTTATTGACAGAGAAAAACTATAAACTTTTTACATACAAACACGATAGATCTCCTTGACATACCCACTTTTTGTGTATATAGCAAAAGCTATATGCAATATATACATCAACTATACTAGCATTCAAAGTTCATGTTTTTTTAAATAAATATTTAATATTAAAGATTAGATTAATAATAATAGAATATAGATGACGAGAAATAGTACCATTCCATGGATGTAGTAGTATAAATATAAACTATATAAACTCCTTGTACCATTCTGCTAAATTAACATAAACATTTACAATTCGCTTATGCAAAGTATCGGCAAGGAAACTGAAAATATATATGAGAATCAAAAATCTCAGTAGTACAGAGTTTTTCTAGACTCCTTCCACTTTTTCTAAACTCTAAAACTTTTATATAGTTAACTATACTTTAAGTGTCTAGCTTTCATTTTACAGATACCAATATACTTTTTACCCCGACCCCACTCACCCCTAAATTTATAAAAACTGCCACCTACATGAAGAGTTGTATTTGTCCCCACTTTTTTTAAAATGATATAGTTATTTATAATACCATTTATTTGATACCATACACCTCTTACACGGTTACACCTCCCCTCAAACCTCCCAAAAAGACAATTTTTCTGAAATTTTGACCAAACTTTAAACCCTTCTGGGGGGCAAACCTTTAGAGTCAACGGGCAATTAAATCCGTTTTTACACTTAAGGCTTTGCCCTTCGTAAATATAGCACAATGGCTCTTCCCTTTGGAAAGGTTAAAATGACTTGTAAGGTTTTTAGTTATGGTCTTGATTTTATTAATTTAAAAAATACATAAATCTGGATTATAAATTGATTTTTTTAATTCCAGAGTTTTCGTTTTATTCCCATTTTATTGTATTATTAAGAAAAATTATATGAAATTTAAATTATAAAAAATAAAATAAAATAAAATTATTTTCTTCTGCTAATTACAGACAAAACCCATACCGAAGCCAGTTGAGACACACACAACATTACAGCGACACATACGTGGTTCCAAAAATGTTTATATTCCAAGGTAAGTGGAAATTAAAAAAAAAAAGATATACAATTTTCCGAATTTAATTTATAAAGCGTTTTTGTTGCATATTATGCGAGATCAAAAATAATGCCAAGTTTGGGTAGAATGTCGCATGATGATTATTCAGTCTGGAACTTATTTTGTAATTTTGTTCCATACGAAATTTCAAAAAACTGTACCAGACTGAGTCAATCCAAGAGCAAGTGACGTACGTTGAAAATTCACTATAGCTTTAGTGGTTATGGTTTCTTATCCTATAATCGGAAAGGGAATGGGTAGGTTGCCAGACTTCCAAATACCCTATAATAGTTAAAGGTCAAAGTTTTAAAAATTTGAGAGAAGTTTGTTTTTCGGGAGATTTTATGGATTTCGTAAGTAAAAAAAGTTTGCATTAAAAGATTTAAGATTTTATTAAATTATTATCTTAAACTTCATAAAATATCAAGAAATTTGATTGATTTATCAAATTTTTTTTCAATTCTAAATTGTCTAGCAAATTATTCAAAATCTCTTTGATTTCCATTTAGTTTGCATTAAATAAATTCAAGATTTATAGATTTTAAAAATAAAGAAATAGTTTATTAAATTCTACTTAATATTTCACTCGCATTTATAAACATGATAAAAAGATGTAAAATATTTTTTGAGAAGCGATTAAATAAATTCCTACGAAAAAAAAATCTATTTAACATTACTACGAAATTCCTTATTACATCCTACGTCAATATAGCGCGTCGCCATTAATTTTTTTCTGTGTGTTAAAAATTTATTAAAAAATAATTTGTTTATTATAATTTGGCACGCAGCAATTTTGGTCATAAACATCAACAACAGCAACGAAGTTTTTTTTAATAAATATCTAAAAAAAAATTTAAAATATAAAAAAATTATTAGAAAAACGTCGTCGTCTGGACGTCTAGTCTTGTCAATAATAAAGCAGATTAAATATGTATAAAGAGTTAATATGCTAAGTTGCATTTTGTATACGTTCGTCGTAAGTATATTAGAATACGCTGAGGGGCTGTTCACATGGATTTGACTTTTCTATAATGATTTCAAACAACATCTCGCACCTCTAACGATTACTAAAAAAAATCACTACAACAACGCGAAATCGAAAATTTGAAAAATCTCATGGACTCGCCATATTACCCAAGAACATATACATTCAATGTAAGAATTTTTCCCCAGAAATATTTTGAATACCGCCGCGAGTGTTGAAAAAAGTAACTATCGTCAAGGAGCGCTCCTCGGCCGTGACCTTGAAGGCGAAAGAAAACAACAACAATAATGAATTTATTGCGAATTCATATTGCACTTCGCAAAATGAAAACGTCCTAACTCCTTATTAGTATATTATTATGAAATGATTAAAAATTTCTGAGCCCATTATTTCGGTTATGTAAAAAATCTATACAAAAAAATATAACTATACCTCGGATAACACTTCTTTTCTTTCAAAACATCATCCTGTTAGGTCTCAGATATGGGGAAAAGAGTCTTGCGAATGTTAAATTAAATTTTTTTGTTGATTATGAACAAGAAAAATATGAAATAAAAATAATTATTTTTTCTGAAATATAAAGTTACTCTAGATATAAGACCATTATTATTTGTGACAAAAAAAATGACAAGATGGCCGCTATGACACAGTGTAATAAAGCTAATAACGTTGTTAAATTTTATTCGATTTTAATCGGATTTAAAACGTACATTTCTTTGTTTTAATATTTTTATATTACTTTGATCGATATTGCATATACTGGGCATCGATAAATTTACCCAGTGTATACTGCGCGTCTGAGATTTTAAAAATTGAGGTTAATGTAATAGTTGGCGCGTCGTTATAATGATTTTTTTTCTAGTGGTTGTTAATCTCACCGAATGACCGAATTTAAAAAAAAAACTATAAAATACAGATTTTCATAGGAGCGACAATAGCGACATAACGAAGACTAAAAAAAATATAAGAAAAGACACTTAGTTAGTCAAAAAAAATGTCCCTTGTAATTTTTTGAATTACGCTACAAGATGACCAAAAAAGAGAACTATTTATTATAGGCAGTCTAGGCTTAAGCGAATATTTTATTGGCGAGATCTATCGAAATAATAAAGCGAAAATTGCGATAAAATGTAAATAAACATAAAAAACGCGAACATTTTACACCATCGGCCCATTGATGACAATATAAGTAATTTTTTTGTCATTTGCCACCAAAAAAATTATTAGCAACATAGCTGATTGTCAGGCGATAAATGTATGCATTATTACAGCAGTAACACCAAAATCAGTCATATTTCATTACGGCAACACTAAAATCATCCATGTTTTTTTCTCTTTAAAAATAAAAAAGTGGTCTATAAAATTCGTTAAAATCAAGTCAGCAAATAGTAAATCTTATACTTTCGTGGAATGCGCTCTTTGTTGGAAGCAAATAAAATAGTAGCCATTGTAGCCAGTCCCTTAACTAATTTGTAGTATATAATATACAATATTATGGTAAATATTTGTAAATGAACATAATAAATTTAAAATATATATGGAAATGGATATTTAAGTATATAGTTAAAGCATATATAGTGCTAATATTTAATGGTCTTTGTTGTCTTGAAAATTGTATTGCAATATATTAAATTTCATATGGGAAATTGAACGCAAACGATGAAACATAAAATAAACATATTATAATTTCACATTTATTTGTAACTTGTCTTTCATTCCTATGAGATAATAATATTGTCACATTTTGTTGAAGTGCATTCATGCTTTGCAAAGTGTTCCTATTATATACTTAACGGTAACGTTAACATTTTAAAATAATTGATTTAAGAATTTAAAAGCTTTCATTTGAATCGTAGTTTCAATGTTAACCGTAAGGTAGAGAAATTATTACCCCAAAAGTAGCTATTCCAAACAAAAATGACACATTTCATCCGCAATATACAACTCCTATATATACGCACAGTATAGTCATCCTCTTATTCCAAAAGTCGTATTCTATATTCCCATAGTATCACGTTGAGAAGGTAATTCTTACCTCTCAAAAATCATGCTTAATAAAGAAATCACGGGGTTTTTCGTTTCTTTGTGGTATCAAAAAGGCAATTTTTTGCTAATTGAAGTCTAATTGTTTGCTAGACCAGCCACTGTAACCAACCAACCAAAGAAATCACGACTAAACTGTAGGAAAGCTAAAGAATGCATGACGACTTTTAACGCCCTTTCGCCAAATTTGCCAAAAATAATAATAACAAAATTATTCAAGCGAAAAAACGTCAAATGAGTGTGCGTAGAATCATATGAAAGGTATTTGAAATATCTGCAAGATAAAACAAATTAGAAAAAATTCCACCTTCCATTGAGGATATTTAATAAAAACATGTGTGAAATAAGAAGAAGAGTGAGAAGTATTTGGCATTTCCTTCATAGAAAAGTCACCATTCTCACACATTTTTACTCTAAATGTGACTTCTAAAAATAGTCTATAATTCGTCAAAAGTTATTGTCTCTTTCTGACAGTTAGTAATCTATCCTTTTTCCTAAAATTATTCCTCTTCACACACCAAAAATCTCTTCTATCCTCAGACTTCAAACTAATATTTTAAAAGTCACCTTCTTCTCACATCATTTATTTTCTTCTTTCACACGTCACCTTCTCGAATGGCAAGTTATCCCTTCGCAAAAAGGTCTACCTATTATTTTACAAAAAAACTCAAAATAGTCCATCTGCCTTCCCAACGTATTATACCTACTTCTTCCACAAATTAGCACAAAAACCACTCTCTTTCCGAAGGTTTTTTTTTTAAATTCTTGTCTCTAAAAAAGGAATCGAAGTAATTTTAAAATTTAAGAATACGGCTATCGGTCAACGAAAAGTGAATATTTTTGCAGTATTATATGGCTCTTATAGTCAGCATAGAGCAGTGAGTAGCGTTACGGCTTTGTGTCTAAGAGGTTGCGGGTACGAGGTTCGGTAGGGTCAAAAAAATTTCACAACTGGACTATTACCTTTCATTCGCAGGTGGTTTTTGTTACAAATAAAAAGTTATTTTCTCTGTTTACATATGCGTGAAGGCCATGCAAAAATGTTACCAACCATCGAACATTTTTAAGCATAGTACAATGCTTATAATTTTTAATTTTATCACATTGTGCTAAGCCTTAATTATTGAAGTAAATAAAAAAAACGATTTATCTAAAAATAGTTTTTTTTTATTTTATTCGATTATTTCTTGATAACCTTGACCCACATAATATTCATCTCGTGCAATTACATTGTTTTATTTTTGTATATAAACTATGCGATTTATATGATCGCATAAGCGATCTCTAAAATAAATTATAACAATTTGATGTGATTTGGCATGTCTAATAAATTTAATTTTATTCTATTATTATTTAACAATGAAACAAAAATCTATACTAACACTAAGAAGTAAGAACAAAATAAATCATATACTGAAAATATAGATAAGATTGCAAATCTAACAGAATTATCTGTCTTTTTTCTCTTATTGATCATTTTAAATAAAAATAATTAGAATTTTAGGAATTAACTGCAGCAAACAATATTGTTTTGGGGGTGACATGACAAACACCCGAAGACATAACACCCAAAAGCTTGTTGAAGCTTTTTTCTCATTTTTTCTAATTCTCAAACCCGTTATAGCAGCCAATATATAAACCATCGTTTTTAATTTTTAGCAGGGAAATTTAATCGTTTTGGAGTTTTAGAAGTCTGGGAAGGCTCCTTCTTTGGGAGGGATGGTCAGTTAGGTACGTGATATAAAACCAAATGTATGGGATAGCAAATTATAAACAATTTTTTTTAAACCACAAAAAAATAATTTTTTAACAAGCCTAAATCACGGGAAAACTTATTTATTGTTTGTGTCTTCTTTAAAAACTGCTAAAAACGATGTGAACATTTCAGATTTTTTTTTTGCGAATTCGAAGAGGAGGTAAGGAATGACTTATTATTTAATAAAAAAATTGGGTCGAATCTAACATTCCATGTAGGACGTATAAATTTGTGCGTAAGGGTTATAGTAAATTTGGTAGGTATCAAATGACTAAGCCATATTAGTTTTGGAGCTGATTTTTTCTGTATCGGAAGAGATCTCAATTCGAAATAAATGAGCTTATTAAGCTCTTTCCTCATAACAAGTTTTGATGAACTTATGTACGTTTTTTACTAAAACCCTGCCGAAATATATATAAAAAAAACAAATATTTGCCCTTCCCAACTATATGGAGTGCTAGTTTTGCCCCAACTTATTTTTAAATGATAGGTAGTGGTTAAACCTTTTATTTGACCCCTTCTTCGTCTAAAGGAGGGTAGAGCGCCAAATCTTATAGGTATTTTCGAAGTCTGACGGGCATGAGCGCTAAGTTTATTCTATGCTGAGCCACAATTTTTTTTTTACTTTTTTTTTTTGTTGATTGCAAATTATTTTGATATTTATTTTCAAAAAATGTTAACTTATACGACATTTCAGATTTTATTATCCACATGGAAAGCCACTGCCATCGATATCGGTCGAACAGACACTGCAACGATTGCAAGCCGCATTTGATTCATATCCAAACAAGCAAGTATCTAAAGAACATTTCCCGAATATTTTGAAAATTTGTTCGCTGCCAATGTACTGGCGTATGCCACTGTACCACTGTACACAGCTGTCGCCGACTGGTCTATGCGATGGCAAAAAATTCTGTGAATTTTGGAAACAGTAAGTGCGATTTCTTTGAAGAAATAAATAGATTTAAAACATTCTTCCCCCTTATATATAGAATGTCTGTATTTTGTCACGACGCAACGTCTCGTTTTGTGTTCATCCTGTCCCATGGACAACGGTCGCGCCCATATATTTTACCTGAAGATTTAGTCACATTAGTACAGGATGTCGTGGACACACATCCCGGCTTAGCCTTTCTCAAAGAAGCCGCCGAATTTCATTCACGCTACGTGCACACAGTCATTGCACGGATATTCTATACAGTAAACCGAAGTTGGTCGGGCAGAATTTCGTTACCCGAACTTAGGCGATCGAATTTATTGCAGGTAAGAATCGACAGTATAGCCGCGTGGCGTTAAAACAAATCTCTTATAAATCAATTTCTAAATAGGTTCTTCAACTTCTCGAAGAGGAGGAGGACATCAATCAAATTATGGCCTATTTTAGCTATGAACATTTCTACGTAATCTATTGTAAATTCTGGGAATTGGATCGTGATCATGATTTATTCATTGATCAAAATGATTTGGCACGACATAATGATCATGGTTTGTGAACAATTGTGCAGATAAGAATTTTTTTAACGATTTATTTTTCCCATCAGCTCTTTCGACACGCATCATTGAACGAATATTTTCGGGTTGTGTGACAAAGGGGGCCAAAAATCGGCCACCAAATGCCACCACAACAGCCGGTGGTGTTGTACAGAAAATGTCCTATACAGAATTTGTATGGTTTCTATTATCAGAAGAGGATAAGACTCATCCAACAGCCGTTGAATATTGGTTTAGGTGAGTGGTTATTGGTTTAATATTTAACTATAATTTTTCTCGGCTAGAACTTCGTTGAAATTGAGTTTGATTCTTTTTTGTTCTTGTACTATTAAAAATAAAATAAAAAATACACTAGTTCCAGCCTCTCTGTGATTATAAAATACTTAGGTGCACTCGAGTCACTAGCCGCACTTAAGACTCCAAGTACAGAGTTTGTTGCACTGAAGTTCACTAAGTAAGTACAGAGTTAGTTGCACTCAAGTCCTTAAGTATAGAGTTAGTTGCACTCAAGTCACTAGCCGCAGAATAAGTTGCACTAAGACTAGATTCAGAGTTAGTTGCACTCAAGTTCTTAAGTTTTGAGTTAGTTATACTCAAGTCACTTATTACAGAGACAACAACTGAAGTCACCGGATTTACAGTAAGTTTTTCATAAGTTACGATATAAGTACAGAGATAATTGATCTCAAGTTAGTACAATCAGAGTTAGTTGCATTTTTGTAACAAGGTTTCGAGTAAGTTGCATTCAAAATATTAAGTTGAGTGTTAGTTGCACTTAAGTCAGGCTTTAGAGTTAAATGCGTTTATGCCACTGGGTTCAGAGATAGAAGCACTCAATTAGCAACCAACTAGATATAAAGTTAGTTTCATTAAAGTCACTAAATATACAAACTTAGTTACACTTATATAAGTTGCACTTAGATTAGATTTAGAGTTGGTTGTACTTGAGACTCTCAGTACAGAGTTAGTGGCGCTCAAGGTACTCTGTGAGAGGTAAGTTGTATACCCAAGATTCTAGCTTCAGAGTAAGTTGCACTTAAGACTCCAAGTACAGAGTTTGTTTCACTGAAGTGCAGTATAATTATATAGTTATTCATTAAGTTTAGAGTTAGTTGCACTGAAGTCACTAGAAGTTGAACTTAAGACTCTAGCTTCAGAGTTAGTTCAAGACTCCAAGTATCGTTTGTTGCACTGAAGTTCACTAGGCACAGAGTTAGTTGTACTCAAGTTATTAAGTTTAAAGTTAGTTGCACTGTAGTCACTAGCCGCAGAAATAGTAGCACTTAAGACTAGGTTCAGTGTTAGTTGCTCTTGAGAGTCTTAGAACAGAGTTGTGGCACTCAAGTTAGTCTGTGAGGAGTCAGTTGTACTCAAGATTATAGTTTAAGAGTTAATTGCACTCAAGACTCCAAGTACAGAGATTGTTGCACTGAAGTTCACTATGTACAGAGTTACTGCCACTCAAGTTAATAAGTTTAGAGTTAGTTGCACTAAAGTTACTAGCCGCCGACTAATTTGCACTTTAGACTAGGTTCAAAGTTAGTTGCACTTAGGACTTTTAGTACAGAGTAAGTCGCACTCAAGTTATTTTGTAAAAAGTTAGTTGAACTTAAGACTCTAGCTTCCGAGTTAGTTACACTCAAGACTTCAAGTAGAAAGTTTTGTTGCACTGAAGTGCACTAGGTAAGTACAGAGTTAGTTGCACTCAAGTCATTAACTTTAGAGTTAGCTCCACTCAAGTTACTAGCCGCAGAATAAGTTGCACTTAAGACTAGGTTCAGATTTAGTTGCACTTGAGACTTTTAGTACAGAATTAGTGTCACTCAAGTTACTCTGTGAGGAGGTAATTGTACATAAGGTTCTGATTTGAGAGTTAGTAACACTCAAATCATTGAGTTTTTTTTTTACTGTCAGTAGTTAGTTGCACTCAAGTCACTAGCCGCAGAATTAGTTGCACTTAAGACTAGGTTCAGAGTTAGTTGCTCTTGAGACACTCAGTACAGAGTTAGTAGCACTCAAGTTACTCTGTGAGAAGGTAATTGTACACAAGGTTCTTGTTTCAGAGTTAGTTGCAATAGTTGCAAGTCAATAAGTTTAGAGTTAGGTGCACTCAAATCACTAGCTGCAAAATAAGTTGCACTTAAGACTAGGGACAGAGTTAGTTGAACTTGAAGCTCGACTGAGAAGTTAGTTATACTTACGATTCTAGCTACAGAGTTAATTGCAGTCAAGACTACAAGTATACAGAGTTTGTTGCACAGAAGTTCACTAGGTAAGTACAGAGTTAGTTGCACTCAAGTCATTAAGTATAGATTTAGTAGCACTTAAGACTCTCTGTTCAGAGCTAGTTGCTCAGGCGATTAATTTTCCAGGCTCTAGTTTCATTTTTAGTGAGTAAATTCGTACAGATTTTGGATTTATTCTTTAGACTGTTTGTTTCAAGTTCTAACCTAACTCGTGTACATTTTACTTGCAAGATTAGTAGATCTTTAAAAATTCGATTTTCTAAAAAGAAACTTATAACATTTGTAGATGCATGGATTTGGACGGTGATGGTATCCTATCCATGTACGAACTAGAATACTTCTACGAAGAACAGCAGCATCGCATGGAATCCATTGGTATTGAAACGTTACCGTTCGAGGACTGCCTGTGTCAAATGTTAGACATGATAAAACCGATGCGTCCCGGTTTCGTGACGCTGGGCGATCTAAAACGTTGCAAAATGACGCCAATATTCTTCGATACATTCTTTAATCTCGAAAAATATATGGAACATGAGCAGCGTGATCCATTTGCCACGCAACGTGATCAAGATGAAGTAATTTATTGTTTTGTTTTTGTATCGCAGATCTTTATTATAATATTTTTTTGACATCTATATAGATGACTGATTGGGATAGATATGCCGCACAAGAATATGAACTATTGGTAGCCGAAGAGGGTGGTGATACACAAGGGTAAGTTTATGTTGTTTGTTAAATTGCATTACAATGTTCATTGTTAGAGATGTTTTCATAATTTTCCAAATTTTTTACCCAATTATTATGTGTGTACATTGAGCAAATTGTTTTGTGAATAAAATCAAAATCAATTATTGCCTTCTAGTTGTCCCAGTCGTATTTGTTAGTTTTACCTAAAGAAAGTTTACCGGGATTTTCGAAAATTTTATGAATTTATAAAATGCGACGTGCCACGTGCTCTTTTCGGTGTTTCACTTTGCTACCTCGCGCCGCCATATTAATAAAATGGCGTCAAAAACAATTTTTAAACAATATCTTCTTATTTATTTTAGTGCGAAAATAATAAAAATCTGAATATATTGTCTCAAACTTTTTTCGACGTAATTGTTTGCAATATGAAGATATGAAATGGCTAGGTGAAAAGAAAAGAGTACGTCAAAATCTATGTAAACATTTTAATTTTTAAAACTCTCAGGAAACTTTATTACTGTACTACTAGTTGCACTATTTTTAGGCTAATCCGTCGTCAGTGGAGTTAGATAACGGGTTAGCCTAAAAATAGTGCAACGCTTGTCAGTAAAGACATCTTTTGTTGAAGGCCAATAATATTACAAAAGTATTCACTTTTCGTCTGAGACAAAATTCTAAATAGAGGCATTTTAAACGGTTTGGCTTTATTAGCCTCTGATAAATTGTATCAATTTGCTTAATGTACGTACACATTGTTAATTTGTCGCACCCCACAAGACTGTAAAATATATTTTATTCTTAAATCCCATCCGAAAATATCGAAACCGAAAAAAAGTTATACTTCACTAAATAGCTAAATATAACCAAATGACAAATAATTAAATTTTTAATATCGTTTATCGGATCAATACAATCTAGCCAATTATATTTTTCATCGATCTAAATATACAACAGAGTTTGTTTGTATTGACATGGCGCATCAACAATTCAAAATATTTTTAGAATATATAGTTGGATATATTTTTAAATAATTAGCATAACCTTGACCTCATTTTGAATTATTTAAATTTAAATTAACATTTTCTTTTCGTTTAATTATACAGTTTTGTTGTGATTACTTTTTCTATTGTATATGACAATGACAGTGGATTTGAACGATCGCTGAGTCTGGTTCGTTGATCACGGACATAGCCATGTGATCTTTATATATTTTGAATTCAGAATTGTAAAGATCACACTTTTCTCGTCATTCAATAGGCAGATAATCCATCAACGCTTAAATCAAATTGATTTTGATTTTGTCAAAAAAATCAGATATTTATATAAACAACAAATAATTTGATTGATTTGCATCAAAATTTGATTAGTTTTTTTTATTAAAAATTAGAATATTTTTGAT
>JANSTW010046902.1:0-23872 GCA_027564275.1 Diadocidia ferruginosa
GCTATACAAAAAAATCAGGATAAATGGGAAGAAAATAAAGTTACCACAAAAATACAAAGTTCTAGAAGAAGAATAATAATTAATAAATTAAAATGTAATAATAAATATTGACTTTAATTCAAAATAATAAGAATACAAAACAATTCCTTCCAAATTTCAAGATCTTAGATTGTATCTCATCATCTAGAACTTTCCATTTCTTCGTGTACTTTAATTTCTTCCCATTTATCTCGTTTTTTTGTATGGGAGCTACCAGTATAGGACGTCAAATTCTTGATATTCAATATTAAACAATGGGAGCACCAAAAACCCATCCATACAAAATTTCAAGAACGTATATTTCATCTATAGAACTTTCTATTAATGTGTGTATACTTTATAGTGAGCACGGACAGACATTTTTTTTTAATTTTTCTGTCTAGAATTCAAAAAGATGTAAAAAATATATATTTAACATTTTTTCTATTCTTTAAAATGTTATCGCAATGAATAATATTGTAATAATTTAAAATATTGTTATAAATTAACTTGCTTTTACCCAAAAAAAAAATTTGTTCAAATTTAGTATACCTTTTGGGATACTCAAAAACTGTTTTAAAATAAGCAAAATTTTTTAACGGCTTTTTCTTGTTAGACTTAAATAATAAGTGATAGAGATTTAAACAAAAATTATTTATATTTTCTGTTCTTACTTTAATCTAAATAATAAAATTATTAAATTATATTCTAGAATAAATCGCATGGAATTCGATGTGCGAGAGCTATCGCATCAAGCAAAATCTCGACCAAATGCGAATTGTGAAGATTTAGGTTTAAATATTGAGTCGTTGCGTCTGAATTTAAATGAAATAAACGAAAATGTTCGAAAAGGTAAAATTATTTATAAATTGTTTTATAATTTAAATATTTTCCAACCCATATAAAGCAGGATGTCAGCCATCATCAGCAAGCACCTCAAAGTCATCATCACCCGGCGCCATAAGCACCGACGATAAACTCGAATCAATAGCAGTGCTATTGACCGCGACCAGTTTGGCTGTAAAACGTATTGAGAACCGATTTCCATGGTTGGAGGGAAATCTGACTAGTTTGCAATTATCAGCCCACGAACTATATCAAATGCAACGGTTAATGCCAACAAAACAGTTCCTAAATAATGCGGTTAAACGAAATCACCCAGTTGTATCGGTTATGCATCAAAATGGACACAGCAATTCGTTTGATGTTAGCGAACGAAGTGATCTTCCTGCTAGTTGTAGTGAAATTGATTCAAACAAAAGTGGAGTCTATCAGGTTCAACTGTCCAAAACGTCTTTTTATGCTTATTGTGACTTTGAACCGAAGTTTCGCTTTCCCAACGGCAATAAGTGGACCGTCATTTTGAATCGTTTCGATGGTTCGGTGAATTTCTACCGAAGTTGGGCGGAGTATCAAAACGGTTTTGGAAATGTGGCGGGCGAATTTTGGATTGGATTGGACAGATTACATGAAGTAAATATAGTGAAACAATTAAATTTAAATACATTTATTTAAATTTCAGATAACAAAATCAAAATTACACGAATTGTTCATTTGGATGGAAGACTTTAGTGGTCTCAAGCGATGGGTTCATTATGCACAGTTTGCAATTGGCAGCGAAAGTGATTATTATGCTTTGAATGTGCTTGGTGAATACGATGGACAGGCGGGTAAATAGTTTTTATTTTTTTAAATTTCTAAAGTTGCTGTTAGACACGTGACTTGTTTCATGAGAATAGTCAAGTGGAAGATGAGATACAACAATGTGTACACTCGAATGAAAGAAAAAACAAATAATTTTTACTAGAAGAAAAGTCGTCTTGCAAAAACTAACTGCAATTTAATTAAGATGAACTTGATGATCTCTTATTTAATTTATTTTATAAAAAACCCAATTTAATGTTTCCAGGTGATTCATTATCCTATCATGCCGGTCACAAATTCTCCACCTTTGATGTGGACAATGATTTTTGGGTCGAAGGAAATTGTGCAAAGGCTCATACGGGTGCATGGTGGTACAATGCTTGTGATAAAACGTAATTATTTTTAAATGAATATTTTTCCTAATTATTATTTGTTTTAAATTGCAGCAATTTAAATGGAAATTATTTCCAAAATGGAATCGTACCAGAGGCGAACACATTTCAGGGAATCTATTGGGGTACGCCAAATAATTCCTTAAAGAGTGTTAAGATGATGATACGTCCCTTTGAGTTGGATGATTAAAATGCGATATTCATATGAAAATAATTTAATTATTTGTAATTTAATATTGTGTCGACCGTTGATTTAAATATTTGAAAAAGAAGGCATTTGGTCTAATACTTGCATATAGAAATTTCTATATACAAAGGTCTAATTCAAAAACAAAGTTATTCTCAAGTATGCTGTTAAATTAGATGTCTGAATATTTTTAAATATTTAAATTAATTATTTTGGTTTTAATATCTAATAAGCTACGGCATGCATGCAAACGGGACGAATTAAATTCATTCATAAAAGAGAACCTATATGTATACGTCCAACTTATACGTTTGCATACAAGCCGTAGCTACTAGCTTCAGATTATTATTTTTCTTTACTCCAAGATTAATATAAAACTAACTCGCGTCTGTGTTGTAATATTATAAATTTGTTTTAATATTAAAAAAAATATGTATGGCTCATTATAGCGATAACAAAATATAATAATTATATGTATAAGCGAGTATAATTTACAAATAAATTTTGTACATGTCTGAAAATAAAAGAAATAATTTGAGCATTACAATAAATTAACTAAACTTCTAATAAGGTTTTCCTATCGCTACTGCGCCTATGCTTATTTAAACAAAATAAATATGTTAATCTTTGCAAACAATCGGCGAATGTAAATTTGTATCGTTTACTGTAAATATTTAAATAGATTCCAATAACAACTATCAGTCCGGACCATAAATATCTGTGGAGAAGATCGGAAATTTGTTAATAATTTTTTTTAATTTTTTTTAAGAAATACTTACTGAATACTAAACGGTTTACTAAATAACAAAAATGAGATTGCAATCGTGACGGCCTTACGTGTCGTTGTCACTGTTGCCGCCATAGGAGCACCACATGTTCTAACTAATGTTAATACAAATTGAATTCCTAAGTAACCAGATAAACTAAACAGAAATGCATATCCATAGGTTTGTATGGGATACTGAAACGGGAATTTTGAAATATTTTACTTTTCAATAGCAAACACCTTACCGTAGCACAAAATCTTAATCCTGGAAAAAAATTACCAGAAAAAAGCATTATCACAAATAAGTAACAAAAACCAATTCCATATGAGTACAAAACAACTTCATTATTAGGGGCCTTAAATTCCCGCATCGCCTTCTCCTGAACATTTCCAATGGCGGCATCGAACAGAAGGGCCGTAGAAATCATGACCACTCCGACAGTGTTAAAATTTGGCGAAACTTTAGAGTCAACTGAAAAAGAAGACATTTTAGATTTGTTTGTTTAGAGATTAGTAAAAAATGTTACCTAATGTAAAGAACGTTAAGCCCAAGCACATAGCAAAGGCAGCCATAAAATCCAATGGACCGTGGTATTTTTTCTGTATCAGCACACTGCCAATCAATACCGGCACCAATTTACAGCATTTAAAAATTACTTGAGTTGGATAATTCAAATAACCTAGGCTAGAATTTGACAGTCCCATTGTGCCCAGTGTAAGGAATGCCAGTAACATGTACGTCTTCATAGGGATTAGTCTCTTCTGCGTGTCTAATTTATTAGCATTCTCAATTTTTCTTTCAAAAAATCCAAAAAATGTGTAGTAAGCAAACTGTATGAGAGTCAAAAACCAACCGTAGGGCTTAAATCCGTCTAGTGTAAAGATCAATTCCTGAATGTAGCCATAGATTAGGTACAGCACGAAAACACCGGTACAGCATAACAGAAACTGTGTGGTGCTATTATAATAGGACAAATCAAAGCACAAAATTTTAACATCCGCGCTGGAGCTATTAGAAATCTGGCCATTCCTTCCGTCCTTCTGTTTGTCGTTTGAGTAGGTGACTGTGGTTGGCAATAAAGTTGTTTTATTATTATAATTCATTATAACACTTGGTGATTATTTGTTCGATTTGTATTCATTTATCGTTAATGAGAGTATTTAATGGTGTTACTAGTTTGTTAAATCATTTTTATCCTAATTTTTTAGTATTTTTTATAAAATAATGCACTCGCACACGTACTACATGAACAACAAACCAAAATAAATCGTATTGACATTTGAAAAATCCCTACTGGTACAAAATAGATCCACGTTCACCATAAATCTAGTACTTTAAATTAATATACCGGTAATTTTTGAATTTGAAATCCATTGATACCGATTTGCATCATTCGATTTTATTTGGCAATTTTTAGCTTTTACTATTTATACAAAAAAAATCTGTCTTACATGGAGTTTGTATATATGTAAATAGAACATGCCTTTATATAAGATCAAAATGTCAAATTTCTGAGTTTTTAGTTGTTCTAGATTAAAAGAAAGTTGTATCAGTTTTGCTCTCGGGCCGATTTTTACTACTTAAATTTTTTTGGTTATTGATTTACCATCCTGCCATATTTAAAAATAGCATTTATTAAGACATTATTTGGAAAATTAATTAAAAATTCGTTTATTTTTAACTTATAAATTTATTTAAAAAAAATAAAAATAACATAAAATTTAAAAATAAATTATGACGTATATTGTCTATAATGATAAAATATGTACATAAAATGCTAATCTCAAATCTATGGCCTTTCACTTAAACGCCATAAAGTTTTAAATAATTTTTAAATACTGATCTATAAATTAATAAAAATATTATACTGATCGGCATATAAATCAAAATTTTTAAATACTGAATTAATTCAGATGACATGACATATAAAAACCAAAGACATGACGTCCGAAAGCTTCTAAAAGCTTGTTTCTAATTAAAAACCCGATATTGCTTCCAAAATATACTTTTTTGTAAATTTATCGCTTTCGTTTTAGCAAAGACACAAAAGATATTTGTTTAGCTTTTTAAAGCTTTTGGACGTTATGTCTTTTGGTGTTATATCATATTGGGCATAATAAATCTATAGTTTAGCTAATACAAAGTGGAAAAAAAATTCTTTAATCTTTGTGTTAAAGATAAACTACCCTGATTCGTATTAGTTGGTGGTGCAGCAGTCGGAGTAAAATTAAAACGACTCGGCCGATTTTCACATTGAATAACCGGAGTAATAACATTTACTTTTGCTATTGGATTTTCATCAAATTTAACTCGTTTTCGTACCAGAGATGATCCGTTAGACAAAGAAGATTTTAAATTGTTTTGTCGGAGAATAGTTGAAGTACTATTAACTGTAGAAACTATCGTCTGAGGCGTATTATAAACGGATTCTGTTGCAGAAGACGAGCAATTTGTAGCTTCGCCATTAGAATGTCTTCTTTTTAACTTTCTACGTAAAATATTAAAACATTTTATATTTTGATCGCCACTATCATTCATTTCGGAACTCGAGTATCCATCAAATCGTAATACTGTTTCATGATCCTGGCATAAAAAGAAAAAGTTGTACAAAATATATGCATTAAATTAAAATAACTTACTTGATTAACCGACTGTAAAATATTTCGTTTTCGCAATGGACTTACAATTTGATCAGATTCAAATGTTTTTAAATCTTTATTTCGAATTGGTGTCCGTTTACTTGAACCTTTGCGAATGGTTTTGCGACATTGAACGTGCAATTCAATTGCATCTTTGATTGACTTCACCCAATCTCGACACATTGTCGCATCAACCGTTTTCAATATAATTCCATCACCTTTGCAGGTTAACTTAAATGTACCGGGAAACATTTCCAGAATACGACACCTTTTCAGCGGGAAGATGCAGCAGCATTGCAATGCATTCGATGTAAAATTGCCGGTTGTTTTGCGTTCCTTTTAAAAAAATATTATTTTCAAAATCTCGTAAAAATCAAAAATATATACCTTAACAATTCGGCAATACATAAATATGTCAGACATTAAAACACAATAGCGCTTTAGAATTGTCCCATTGCTGGCCATTTTCTCTAGAACGCCTTCTTTAATTATCTTACGACCTAAAATGGTATTAATCAATAAAAAAAATAGAAAAATATTTAGTTCATTTTACTTGGTTTCACAATATTCGGTATTTTATTGACCAATGAATTTTGTAAATCAATTAACAGTTGGGTCGTTTCTTGTTCCTGCACAATTGAGTTCATGTGGGCTACGGTTTTTTCGACCTCTTTTAATGAATCTGCGTCAAAGAAAAAATTATTAAATATTTATTTTATAATTATAATTACAAATATTAGATAAGTATGATTTTAATGGAGGCGCTGGACCAATTTTGTTGGGCAAATTGGTCGAGAACCTACCTTAAAGTCATACTAATCATCAAAACGACCGTTAAAACTACATAACTTCTAAAACAAATATTACCTTGTAATATTTGAAAATCAGGTTCTGATGGACTTGAGTAGAGTAGTACTTGTTGCAATAGTAGACGATATCTGGGCACCCGTTGTATGGGTGCTATTAGCAATGATATTAATTTTGATTGAACTTCTGGCCGAGATTCGGTTTGTTTAAGAAAATGTTTAAATAGTACATTTTTAGACGTTGCTTCCTAGTTTAAAGAGAAGTTTTTTTTTCAAAAAAATTATTTGTTGTAATAAATTTTAAATTTACCTGTAAAATAATTTGAGCTCGACTATAGTCGAAGGCATACACCGAATAGAGTTTAAAAAATGGTGCCAACCGTAAAAATGATTTAGCCACATTATCTAAATCTATTTCTAATTCGGCCAATAATTCTTTGTTTAAATTGTAAATCATCTCTAGCTGGCCAAAGATGGCGTTAAATTGAATTCTAGTCAATAAGTCTGTGCTCGCCTTTAGTGGATAAATAAAATATTCCATCAACATTTCTAGCTGCTTAATGTAAGAACGTTCTGACGAAATAATTTCCTGAATAGCTTGCAATCGAAATGAGTTACGTTTGTGGGAGTCGTTGTCTTTTTCCGGTGTTATACTATCCAACATGGAACATACTGTATTAACAAAAAATTATTAGTTAAAAAACCAATTATTTAGAAAAAAAATCACTATTTTTCATGGGCATGGAATAGCAAGAAAATTCCCGCCCACCCAAATATTTTGACGACGCCACTGCGTTAAAACACAAATGTTTAGGTGGGACTTTACTTTTTGGTACTACAGAAATTTTGTCAATTCTTTTATTTTAAAAATTAATTTAAATTTAAAATATTACAATTAGTTAAATGACCCCAATTAAACATATTTTACGCAATAATTACCTTTCTTCCTAGACTTTTCCGTCAACATATTTCTCTCATTCAAAACTTGCTTCAATTCATTGGCCAAACTTATCGGTATCTCGGGCGTTCTAATGGTCGAATCCATCGAGTACGGAAGTTGGTAAATTTTTCGTGGAGTATTTCTTTCCATTTTATTAAATTTAATTAAACTTGTATTATAAAAATAATTAGAAGAAACTTCGACACCCAAAAAAAACTGCGGTTTGTGATCGTTATGTACAGATTTTGAAATGTGATGTGGGTCTCGCACATATTCAAATGACAGTGGGATATTTTGGCGCGACAATCGAATTGTCGCATGTTTGTACGATTTGCGCAGCATTTTTTTTTGTCGAGTTGTCAAAAAAAGAAAAATAAACACAAAAATCCTGGAATTTGCTTTGAAAAACTCCCAAAAACAATAACGAAAATGGTTAGAACGGTAATTGCCGAAGGATCTTTGGATAAGTATTTGGAAAATCTACTAGAAGTTGAGCAATTCTCGTATGGAATTATTATCGGACAGGTAAGCGGCGAGAGAGTGTTCTGCGAATACGATTGTTAATTTATTCTATTTTGGCAGGCTTCTCCTCAAGGAAAGGATCATGTTATTCATTTGGCCAGAACACCAAACGATGATGGATTAGCCGATGAAATAGAAGCCACATCACTGTCAAAGCCCACACAGGCTGTGGATAATAAAAACGTTAAGAGCATAAATGCCGCAGACGTAATCGATCATGCATTAAATGCTATCCGGGTGTTGCCTGGTAGTTTTTATATTTTAGGAATTTTCGTTGTTAGTCCGAAAAATGTATTTGACAATTCAGACGATTTTAAGCATTTAAAAGATATTCTTAAACAATTAACAGAGTAGGTAAAATTTATAGTCGGTTCCGATACCCTTTAACGAATTCCTTTTTAGTATTTTTAAGACAACTCCACCATCGACTTCGTCCTTGTATGGATGTTCCGATGAATACGATCAATGTGAGAAACTCATCTTCAATTATTTGGGAGGACGTTCTTTTACGTGTAAAAGTATAAATTGTTCGTCCGAGCCCACGGGCAACGGGAAGCCGGTTGAGTGGAAATTTCAAGATAAACTTTTAAATAATTGGCTAGAAATTGAAACTCTCTTTGATACAGACACTGTTCTGCCATTATCGAAGAGGAGCGGAACGGCAAGCTATGATATTGGTGAAAATTTTGATGTAAGTTTAAATTTTATCCCAAAAACATTTGCTTTCAAAACTTTGAATACTTTAATAACACTTCCAAGACTTCCAAATATTTCTAAAATCAAAATATATTCAAAGCACACAGAACTGCCGAAGGTGCTTAAAAACTTTAAAAAACTTCGAACAGTCTTCATTTAAGAATTCCAAAACTTTCAAAGGACTAACACTTTAAAAAAAACTTGCAAGACTTCCAAAGGAGACTTGTAAGAATTTTCACACCTCCAATATACTTCCAATATTTCCAAAAGACTTAGAATTCAGATTTCCACAAGGTCTTCAAATACTCTTTCCAATAAAGACTTTCACAAGATTTATAAGGAAGATTTCCAAAGGACTGCTATTTTCAAGAGGCTTTTTTAAACACTTGCAATGCAACACTTCCAAAAGACTTCCAAAAAATCGTAAAATACTTCCAAGACTTTTTTTTCAAATCAGTTCCATAAAGGCTTATAAAAAAATCTTGTGGACTTCCAATGAAAGAAAAAAGATTTATAAGACTTTGAAGACTTTCACAGGACTTATACTTTCAAAAGACTGTCTGCCGAGACTTTTCTACAGACTTCCAATATTTCCAAAACACTTCCAATATTTTTAAGATCTCCCAAAAAATTTTCAAAACAAAATTCTAAGACTTCCAAATTAGTAAAAAAGGAGACTTCCCAGGCTTCCATAACTTCCAAAAGACTTCCAAAACTTCCTAAAAGTTTTCCAAAATTTCAAAAAAATATTCTTGGAAGTCTTTCAAGAGACTTCTAAGACTTCCAACAGAGTTCCAAAACTTCCTAAAAGTCTTCCAAGACTTCCAAGATTTACAAGACTTCGAAGACTTCCAAATGGCTTCTACTTCCAAATAATTTCCAAGACTTCTAAAAGAGTTTCTATAAGACTTCTAAAACTTCCATAAGACTTTTAAGACTTCCAAAAGTCTTCCAAAAGATTTCCAAGATTTCTGAATTTCAAACCTTTCTGAAGACTTCCAAAGACTTAAAAGACTGCGAAGACTTCTAAAATACTTCTAAGACTTCCAAAGAGGTGTCGCAAAATTCCCTACGGTTACCTTATAGATTTTTGATTTTTGTTGATAATAGTTAAAACGAAAGGTTATTCACCCCTAAAGAAAATCCATTTAATAATTTCCAATATTTACAATTTCAAATAATTTTAGTGTTCAATTGAGAAAATCGAAAATCAACTGAAAGACTGCCTGATATTCATTAATGGAGAACCACTGGGTAAATCGGACGATTGTTTCTTAAAACAAAATAGTAAAAATGAACCAAAAACACTTCAAGCATCAATATATTCTACTTTTGTAAGTGGCGTATGTTTTAAAATTGAAAGAACAATTTTTTTATTCATTTTAATTTTATAGAAAGAAAAAGACGACGAACCAACTTTGTCAAAATACAACGGGACAATACGATACAATGGAATTGTTTGTTCGAAAATTTGGATTCATAGCAAGAATACCGTAGATGAGATTCAAGATTTTATTAAAACTGATATTTTGCGATCGATTTCATCACGTCTTCGCATCTACTTGGACGGGTATCCAGTAGAGAATTATCAAAATTCACCTACCTCAGTTTTAGTTGGTGAACCACCACGTCGTGTATTCTACCAGCTGAAATCATCACCGGTTTATTTCTCTGATTATCTGTTTAGGGGCGAAGATGACGAAACTATTGTTAGGCAAGCTTTTGATGTAATGGACCTACACTTATCGAAAGATTCAATTTTAAATAATTTCGAAACTATGGCAGGTAATTAATCTTACGCAATTTTTTTTGGATTTTTTTTTAATTGAGATTTGGTTTAAAAATTAAAAAAAAAAAATCTTAGGGACAATTTTAGAGTCATGGTTTAATCCAAAGTTAAATGTAAAATGTATTTCTTAAAATAAACTTGAAACGGTATGTCTAATTTAATCTATGACTGTAAAATTGCTCCATACTATTTTTTATTTGGAATATTTTGTATAATACAAGAAATAATATGAAATATTTAAAAAAAAATCTGTTTCAGACACCACCGTCATTGATGATTCATACATTGACGAAACGGACAGTTCCAATAAATCAACCCCACAAACCGCTGTAAACAATCATAAATCGTCGATTAGTGAGGCAAATCGGTTTTTGTACATTATTGGAACAGTTTTTGCTGTTGGCATTCTTTTCATATCGCTTGGTTTTCATTTTATATTTAATTTAGAAGAGTAAAATTAACATCAGTTTCTTTTTTTTGTATTTTCCTATTTGGTTTCGCGTAAGATTGTCCTAAATATAATTGTAAAAAATATTTTTCTTTTATGTTAAAATGTTTCAAATCAAAATTGTATACACTTAATTTATTCAATATAGGGTCTTAAATGTTTTTTAATTGTATATTTTGAGATCTTTATTTAATTTAATTTAATTTACTTAAATATTTGAAAATATAACATCAAAACCAGTTTCGTTTGTTCTTCTAAATATTTATCTTAATAATATATTACAGATCAAGTGATTTTTTTTTGTATTATTTCTGTCAAACACTCATTATAATAAATATTGTTCAACTATTTTTATTGAGTCAGTTTTATAACGTTTTAAACGATCTAGAGTATTTCTGATGATGTCCCTAATACTGGACGAAACGTTAAATTAAAATTAAAATACAAAATTGAAAAAATATACTTTGTTTTAATTCAAAAGGTCCACTGGCTTAATAAAAATATTTCAACAAATTTCATGTATTATAATATTATATTTGTTAATTGACATTAAGTATATATATTGAACTGATGAAGAGGCTAAGAAAAATGATACGAAACGTTCGTTTTTTTTTAAATTTAAATATCGAGTGTCTACTATACGAATTGCAGTGATCGAATAAAAATAAGTTTTTAAGTTTTATATTTACATTTATTTTCATTGAACTATCGTAAAATCTAATAATTCGCTCGCTTAAATTTGAATTTATAAATTAAGTAAAATAATAATATAATATAAGTACAATTATTTATTTTTAATTTTAACATTCTAATAATATTAAATTTTATACAAAAACTTGAGATTTTTCCGCGCAGAAATTTTTTAAGTATTTTTGTTGTAACATTTAAAAATTTAAATTTTGTTAATCACACAGACGTATTCGCTATATATATACATTTTGAAGAACGGGTTTGCTATTTTTTTTTTCACAATAATAATAATAATTGTTCTTATCACTGATTTTTACAATTACATTTTTTTTTATTAAACAGTCGTATTTTTTCAATAAGCTGGTCATGGAAATATTGTATTACAATTGCCGTTGCAATTTATAACCGACCATATCCAGTCAACGTAATTCGGTAGTTTGACGTAGATTCCGAATTTATTGCGTTTACCGCAACCGTCACCAAAGCTGGTTATGCCAAATATTGTCCACGGTTGGTCGGGTTGGGATGTGTCTCTGCGAATATTGGGGAAATTGTTTATAAGATTTTAATAAAATGTGTTCCATCTACACACCTGCATAGCAATGGTCCACCTGAATCACCAGCACACGTGTCTATTCTGCCTCGTTTGTGACCAGCACAAAACATATTTTTCGTTATTGTATAATCATAATACACTTTTTTACATTCTTCGTGTGAAATTATTGGCACCTGAAAATTTAGATAAAGAACTTAACTTAACTTATTGGGTACCACAGTGCATTTGAAGCACATTAAGTACGTGTTCAAAGAAATGTCTTTAGTGATATTTAAATTTTTTGTTAAAATTTAATACTAAAAAATTCGCCATTTGAAAATTATTTTTTCTGACAACATTTTTTTTGTTAAACAAATTTCTTTTCTAAACATAATAAACTTTGTTTCATATAAATCGGTTAATAAATGGCTAAGATACAGGGTTAAATATTTTTAGAGATGTCATCTTGAATAAGTGCGCCATTTTGAATTTTTATTTTTACAAAACAAATCATAAATTATTGAAGCTATGTAATGGTAAAGTTTCAACAAAATATGTTAATTTTTAAATGAGTTAAAAATGATTTTTATATTGGCCACCATCTTGAATAACTTCGCCATTTTGAATTTCCCAGAATAACAAAATTATGTAAAATTCATATTTTTTTAAAGTCTATCATAATAACTAAAGACATTGCTTTAAACAATTAATGTGCTTGTGCATCCTTTTTTGCACTCTGGCACTTGATCATTTCGCGAGACCAACTATTAAAGCAAAGTTTTCATTTCAAATAAACTCCCAGAACAACATTTAAAATGAGAGTATAACTTTGCTGTGAAGACTGAAATCAACGGTCGAAAATAATTACATAGTTAAATACCTCAGCTTCGTGTAAGAGACTGGTGCCAGCATCGTCTGTATTCCTTCTTTTGCCCCATCCAATAATTGTGCATCGATGAGTTTTTGGCAGCTGCTGATAACTATTTGGCAAACAAGCAAATCCAATAAACGCCGATTGTATTGCTTCTTTTGGTAACCTTTTAGTTGGACAACAATTAAAATAAAAATTTAATTAAAAACAAAATCTAAGTATATACCTTAACATAGCCACATCATTGTCAACCGTCCGTTTGTCATATTTGGGATGTTTTATCGAAGATTCTATGCGATATTCTATCTCAGAACCATCATGTTGTTCTAGATGATGTTCGCCTAGACGGGCAAAAAGTTTCTTGCGAACACAATGAGCGGCTGTTAGTATCCAATATGGTGACACCAACGTACCACCACAAAACGCTTCCTTAAATCTATTTAATATAACCACTTGCCACGGCCATTGACCTCTTCTGGCCGTTTTACCGCCAATAATTCGTAACATTCCAAAAATATTATTTTGTCTTGGTTTATTCCGGATTGTTGGTAAACCACATTTGATATTTTGCGGTGAATATTCTGGAACCGATTGGAAATTTCGATTGTAAGGCAACGCAGAAGAATAGAAATCATTTGTTATTGCATTAGTTTCACCAGTTCCACCAATACGACGGTTATACTGAAGTGCGGTCGTCGGTTCTCGATGATATGGCTTCACTGCTGTCGTATGTGCAATCGGTTTTTGATTTATAATTTGATTCTTTTTGATTTGATTGTCGATCCACGTTTGACAAAAACTTCCGTCCGTATAGCAATAGGCCGTCTCACGAATTACTTCATTACCACATATATCTTTGGCCAAACACCGTCTATAAAAATAAAAAATAAAAAAATTTAAATTTTAAAATAATTGTTTAAATAAATGTTATACTCACTTAATTCGTCTTGTTGTACATTTCGCTGAACACTTTGTCCACTTACTCCATTTGGAGAAAAGTCTCCGAAATCGACCGGGCATTTCGAAGACAGCCTTTCTGCGATAGTCTTTAGAATTATTATTTGTCACATTCCACAGAGCCATATTTTCGATTCTTTTAAAGAAATTCGGTACTTCTGATGTGGATACATCATCGTTTACATTTGGGCTATCCCATCGTCGATTCGATTGTTCAGCAGAATCGTCTTCTGAATCTCTATTGGATTTTTTAGAAAATAAATCAACATTTGGTTCCACTGTATCACTTGAGAAATATTCAGATGGAATATTTCTACTTTTCATAAAATTATTGTTTAAATTTTGAGAGTTGGCTTGAAATATTGAACTGTAATTTTCATATTTCGGTAAGTGATCATAATCTTTTCTCGATTTTACTGTAGCATCTTGATACTCATCCATATTTGATTGAAACATTGATGCAGTATCATCATCCACATTTGACTCTTCAGTTTCGGTAAAATCAAATCCGCCATCCCCTTCGTCTAATTGACGATCCCAACTGAAACTTTTTTTCGTATAAATTCGATGACCTTTCCTGTATCGCTTTCTTCGTTTTCCCTTACGACCTCGACCCAAATTTCGTGTACGTATTTTTTGTTGTTGTTTTCTGTTCTTTTTATAATGGACTACGGGTGCTATGAAATGCTCATCATCAATTTCCTCCTCTTCCTGTCTACTATCGAAATCTTCATAATCGTCTAGCTCAATAATAATTTTTTTCTTTTTTGGTTTAATTTTTGGACGTTTTTTAACAACAAAATAATCTCGATCGCTATCATCGTGATCATCCTGTTTTGAGATATAGTGTGGATGTGAGAAATGATAATTTGGAATTAAAGGTGAACAACTGAAATTTATTAAAATTAATATTTACTTAAGTAACATATACGTAACCAGAAATAATTTACTAACTGTGACTGTGGACAACTTCTTTCTTCGATGTGTTTCATTTCACCGCATCTTTTTCTTATATTACAAAGACGTTCACGTTTCTGTCTACAGTAAGGATCACATGGTGACCAAGGTTTCCACGGTGAAAATGTTGGTCCTAATCGTTTACGATGACTCCAGCGTCTGGCACGACCAGCATTCTCTATGCCGTGTCGTCGACGATGATGAACTTCTACTGTGTACTCACGTCTGTTTGGATTTTCTTCAACATTTGGACCACTCGAAATGTTAAAATCCATAAAATTTGATTCTGTTGTATTGCCTATTGTTTTGTGGGTCGTATGGATGGGTGTAGTCTATGTGATAAAAATTATTTTGTATTAGCTTAGCGTTTTAACTTAATAGTTTATTTAAAATAATTTAGATATAACTGTTTCCGAAGCACTAGTAATGAAAATAAAATCTGTTAAATTGGTCGAGACAAATCTTCAAAACTAAATTATGAAGATTTTACATAATTTAACATTTTTCGCTATTTTTCAAATTTTCTTTTTAGCTTTTGAAAAATCGTTTCGTGCAAGTGCTGGGGATCCTCTTCCGCCTCTATCTATAGTTTGTTTTACGTGTGGTTAATCATTATTGGAATTAATCAACTATCGGAAATCATTTCATATGCCGCATTTTCTGAAGGCAACCCAAGATTATACTAGTTGAAACCATTTTTAAAATATCTATAATTCTATAATAGCCAATTAATTATTATTTATAGAAAAACTAAAAAAATCGATTTTTTTTCAAAACTCATAATTTTACAGTCAAAACCTTAAAATCTTAAAAGATATTTATAAAAAAATGCTACTAAAGTCACATATCTTACGCATATATTATGCTCTTTTAAACCGAAAAACAATAATATTATACAAATTCTCAAAAGATTTGTATTTTAAACATATAACATAATTTTATTTCCCACTGGAATTTAACTGAATAATCAAAATTCTTGGATCTATAAAACTATAATCTTCTCTAGTTTATGAATTCAACCAATTGAAATAAAATTTATACGACAGGATAAATTCAAAATATTTGGTGTTTTTATTTTTGTTTTCACAACATTGTTTGTATAATTTTTTTTTGGAATACTTAAAAATTTATTATATATAGGGAAAAAGAACACTAAAATTATTATTATCTATTTTTAATTATATATATGCAAAATTTCGATTGTTTATAGGTTGTATGCGGTTTATATATATATATATGAATGATCATATTCCTCTGAAGAAAATGTCTATCTATATCTACTTGCGATCTTATATATCGCTACTTCCAACTAATAACATCTTAACTCGAGTTATGTGGAAAATGAGTTAATGATAGATGGTTGTTCACTGAAAAAAAATCTGCATATCCTGTCCAAATTTTAGACATGTATCTTTAAAATTGACGAAATGGCATCAAAAAGTATGTTTTTTCGGTTTTCGAAAAATTCAAAAATTCCAAGTTAAAACAGTTATCTCTTCAAAATATAATTTTTCTAATTAATTTGAACATAAAAATAATATATTTTGGAAAAAAAAACTGCATTTAATTATATCGTTTAGTTTTTAAATGCGAACGATTCAAAGAAAGGAAAATCTTAAAATTGCTCTCCTGAAAGTTGCGTTTTCCGTGTTATGATGTTATTGCATGGAAGTAGCGATATTATAGGTATATACAAGGTCTTTTATATAGATCTTAAATTTTTTAAATATATATTAAAATGAAGATCTTTTTAAAAAAAATGTAAAAATTTATTATGTAAATAATTAAATATTTCTACATTTAGAATTTTAGATTCATATCTATATACAATAATATGTTTTACATGTTTTTTGTATATAATTACAATAATGTTATGTCTATATTATTATTCAATAAATAAAAAAATCGTGGGAATATTTATTTAGCATTATATAAAAAAAAGTTACATATATCCCAATATATGCCTCTGTCTATAGACTTTATATATAATTAAAAAAAATTATAACAAAACCCAAATAAAAATCATTAACATTAACATTTGTTCATTTTGAATGTAATTTATAATGGATGATGTCGATTTTTTTGTATATCATTTAAATTCTTGTACCTTTGGGAAGGTCACAATTTTATATTTTTTATTGTATACATTGTTTATTATGTTATTAGTTCTGGTTCAATGTTATACAAATATTTATTTTATAAAAAAATATTCAATCATCTGTTTTATAAACATACATTCAACATAGATCTATATAGAAACATATTATATACCTAAACAATTTATTCATTATTTTGCGCGGTTAAGAGTTATTTTGACTTTGTAACTACAACATCCGAATGTTTATACTCTATTTTAAAGAAATTAAGTTAATTAATTTTACAAAAACCAAGTTAATTAACACTTTTTTGGCAATTTGATTGTTAATGTTATATAGCGTTCCTGATGCAAATACACGTATTGTATATCGTACTAGAGGTCTTTAGCAGTCAACTGCATACGATCATTTGAGATGTTTCTTCTACTCCTTTCTTCTTTTCATTCGTCTCTCCGCACAAACCATGGATAAAGGAAGTAAGAATGGATTGGCTTTTTGCATATAGTCGCACTCTTCACTCCCTCGCGTTTAAATATATTGCAAAAATAATTTTTTGTGGAACCAACATTCAGTGCAAAAGCTAAGTGGCCATTTTCTAAAAATATTAAATAGCAATTTTCTATGACGTAAACACTAGGGATGTAGCCGCGATTTAAAAAAATATATATTTATTAGACAACAATTAAAATATTTTCTTATAATATCCAACCATGGTTTTTTTTGCAGCCATGTTCTAAAAAGTGATTCCACAGCAATAATAATATGTATTTTCCATTCTAGTTATTTCTATGGCACAAACCATAAAGCTCGCTTCGCTTGCGAACACTATTAACATTGAGAAGTTTTGTCTTCTTACTTCTATTCTTTTTCCTTCTTTTCATCTCTCGTCTCTTCTTCCTTTCTATTATTTTATCTATTTTTGCTTCTTTTCTTTCTTTCTATTTTTCTCTTTATTCTTCTTTATCTTCTTTTTTCTTTTTCTTTTAATTTTATAGTAATATATTATAGCATGGATTTCAATTGTTAACGCTGCCTACCAGAACTATAATTATATATATATATATATATATATATATAAGAACGAGAGATTTAAAAATTAATTAAAAATATATGTCCAATTCAATTTCCTCGGATTTCTGTATTTAGTGCATATACGTGTTTTTACAATTACAACCCATAGAATTAATATAGAAATGATTCATTTGTCCCATAAGTTGAAGTTTATTGGAATATTTTATGAATGAATGAATATACCGGGGCAATAAATTTAATTTGGCGATCGGTTTACAATATTTGCGCATGCATAATAAATATATTTAGTGATGACTTCAATTTAAAAATCAATTACATACACAGGACATACTGATAGCGCTTTTAAAACTCATAAATTTAGCTAAGTGCATGTTTCCGGATAACATTAAATTAAAATGAATTGAGGGAAAACATATAAATTGAAATTGAAATTATTCAAATATACTAATATTGGAATCTTATTGATTATACAAGAAACAAATTTAACTAACACAAAATGTGATGCGAGTACATAAAATATTATTATTTAATTTGTTTAAATTAAAATAAAAAACAAATATGTTTTTTTTGTTGACGCCACATAGAGACACCGAATTACATCTTTAATAAATATACATACAAATTTTCTATATAAAACATGTAGTTTATATAAAACGTTTTAGAAAATAATATTGTGACTTTAATGTTATCGTATTATCGTAAAAAATATAGATATAAAACAAAATAGATCTAAAATACCAACCACATCATTATACAATATAACAGAAAAATAATTTAAGATAGTTTTCTTATTTCTTTAACTGAAAACAAAAATAAAATTTATATTTACCAGACAGAAATGTATATCTTTATAATATACACACATGATGATAACCACCAGCCGCAGCAGAGGTAAAGTTAAATGACATGAAACATAATAATTATGTTTTATATCCATCATAGATATAGGTATATATAGAGACATATAAACTAAAAAACGATGTGTTAAGTGCATTTTATTTTAATTTTGATATATATATAATTATATAAATTATAAATAGTCTAGGTCTATAAATATATATTATATAAGAATATATGAAGGAAAACCTATAAAAATATTGTTTTTGTCATATAAAATATATCCTACATATTATTATATATAGCTGTAGTGAGCGATCTAAGAAAAAGGTCTCTTCAAACGTATAACTATTAACTAACTCTTAGCTAAACCGAAAAATTACAAAATTTTTATATAAGATTCGGTTCAAATAATTTCTTTTGTATAAAATTTAACTAAACATGACCAATGACCATTAGACGTGCTCGAAAACGATATTTCGTGGAAACGCTTACCCCGCCCTCTACAAAAAAAACTTTATACTGTCAGTAAACTTTTCTAGAAAAAAATATTTTCTTTTTACTTGTCCATTACGTGTGCAAAATCGATTACTTTTTTCTGCACTTTTGTTGTAGGATATTTTTGTTTTAATTATGTTAGCTAAATTAAAAAATATAAAAATAAACATAAAACTCTTTTTTAAAGAAAAAAGGTATATTTACAATAGATCTGTTTCTTTTGCGGTCGTTTTTTGATAATTATGTTGTTTTTTGCAGGCTCTCGACCAAATTTTATGTTTATTTTTAGTAATAAAACATGAATAGTTTGTTTAATGTATACGTTTCGTTAATGTGGTTTATTAACTTCTTCAGTACAAATAAATTATATCCTACAATATTATTTTTTCAAAAAAATCGTTATAAATCTTATTTTTATTTTTATCGGTGATATCACATTAAAGTTACTTACAATATTTCTTTGCATTACTAAAAGTACATGTTTTTTTGTTGTTTTTTGGGTTTGTTGTCATATTTTACATACTGTTGGAAATACATACTATATATTATATAATATATAGGTACGTCGTCTATGAGTAAGAAGGTTGTTTTAATTTTTTAATTTAATAATGAGTAAATGTTTTTACCTATTTTCTAATTGGAGTAAGTATGGATATTATTTTTTGTAATTAATAATAAATCAATTAATACTAATTTAATAAAACTTTTTGGAAAATATATAAAAAACTTTGGATTTGCTGTGTTGATGTGTTTGTTTTCGTAAATTTTGGTGAAATATGAAAGTCACCTGTCAAAATTTTTTGGAGGGAAAATTGTTTTTGTTTATATTGTTGGGTATAATGAACTTTCATTATATTTGTTGCTATTTATGGGTATTGTTGGATGGTTTGTGTCTTTGTTTTTGGTGTATAAATTTAAAATGTTAACGTAAATATTGCTTATATAACGAACATCGGTTCGAAAATTCAATGTGTGTTGTGTTGTTAAAATATGTAAACTTTCTAGAGTTAGTCTTTTGTATAAGTTTTTTTGTGTGTGTACGATTCTGGGATTAACGAAATCCATAATGTGTTCGGTGTTCCTATAATGGTCTACCACAACACTTTGTCCAACTTCTACCTCTTTTTCAGGGTTTGTCCAAATCTTTTGGATAGATTTTTCATGTTCGTTGAGTCGCACAGATACATATCGACCAGTTTGGCTGATATATTTTTGTGGACAATTGGAACATGATATTTCATAAACAACATTCGATAATGTATCGAATGTTGTTTTATCTTTAATTTTTAGAATTATTGACCTTAAGGTATTCGTTGGTTCCATTGCAATTTTTAACTCGGAATGGTTTTGGATAATTTTGACGATGGGTTCGGAAAAACCTTTTACATATATTAGACTCCCATATTGCTGTTCTGTTTTTTGTTTTTCTTGTGTATTCAGTGTTTTGGTGTTGTATTTTTTAATGAGTTTTAGTATGAGAGATATGGGATAGTTGTTTTTCTTTAATGTGTTTATTATATTGTGTAGTGCATCTTTAATAAAGTCATAGTCTGTAAGTGATAAAGCTCTGTGAATTAACTCTATGGCGGTATTTTGTTTTTGGTTTTCTGGGTGTGATGATAAGTAATTAAGAATGCGACCTGAACTTATTTGTTTTTGGTACCATTCAGTTTCGAATTGTCCATTACTTTTTAGGTGTACTCTCATGTCGAGAAAGGGGATACTATTATTTTCCAAATGTTCTATAGTGTATTTTATTTTTGGGTGATATGAATTAAATTTGGTATTTATTATTTCTATTTCATTGGAATTTAAGATTATGAAAAAATCATCAACGTATTTTCCTACATATTTAATTGACGCGGTGTTTGGTAATATTTTGTCTAACATATCATCCAATACTGTATCTGCGAGAACAGACGACAAACAATTACCCATGGGTAAACCAGTAATTTGTTTATAGACAGTATTTTTAAAAACAAAATAGCTGCTGTCTATTAAACATAATTTTAGCAGAGCTTGAAAGTTTTCTAAAGTAATTGTGGTGTGTGGACTTTTTTTTTATTCATGTTTTATTACTAAAAATAAACATAAAATTTGGTCAAGAGCTTGCAAAAAACAACATAATTATCAAAAAACGACCGCAAAAGAAACAGATCTATTAAAGACAACATCAAGCACCATGAAGTTGATAAATTTTATACAGACTATCTTCAAACAACTACTATTGTGTTAGATCAATGGAACGGTCCAATAGCCATATCTTCAGTATATTGTCCTCCACGGCGCAGAATCAGTAAAAAAAAAATCAGATTTTTTTAATAAACTTAGAAATAGATTCATTGCTGGAGGCGAATATAAGGCACGCAAAAAATACACTCTGGGGTCGAGATTAGACACAACAAGAGGTAGAGAGCTGCGAAAATCAATGCTTTATATAATAATTTTGGATCAATATACAGTGGCGAGACGACATATTGGCCAACAGATCGACAGTAAATTCCTGACCTCTTAGATTTTTGTATAACTAAGGGTAATCAATCTAAGTGTATTTATGTAAAATCTTGCCTAGATTTATCTTCTGACCACTCGCAAAATATAATTACAATTAGCTCTGTGCGATATTCAAAAAATATGGATAAATATCGATATTTTTCGATATATCGAAATTTTTTTTCACGAGAATGGCCGATTTAATACCGATAAAACTGTCGGTTTCGAGATCTTATTCATTTCTATATTTACCCTTGAAAAGCATGACAAAATCATTTTTAAAAATATCGATATTTCATTAAATTTCTTTAAAGCGACAACAAAATCATATCTAAATATATCTATATTTTTAAATAAGATTTTGTAAAGCCCCTCAATGGAAATTAAAAACCATCGATATTAAAATTTAAAAAATTTCGATCATTTTAAAATATATTTGGTCGTTCTCTTTATAGAAAATTGAAGAAATATCGATATTTAAAATTTAAAATATCGATATTTTTTAAATAAAATATTATTAAGCCCCTCAAAGAAAATTAAAAAAACATCAATATTAAAATTAAAAAAATTCCGATATTATTAGATATTATGATTTTGTCGTTCTCTTTATAGAAAATTAAAAAAATATCGATATTTTTTAAATTAAATTTTGTTAAGCCCTTCAAGAAAATTAAAGAAACATCGATATTTAAAATTAAAAATATCGATATTTTTAGTTATGATTTTGTCGTTCTCTTTATAGAAAAATGTAGAAATCGATATTTTTAGACAAATTTTTTTTAAAATATCGATACTATTAGATAATATGATGTTTTTCTCTTCTTAAAAAATTATATAAAGGTATACCGTTTTAAAAAAAATACAAATATCGAATATTTTATATAATTTAAAAATTCAATGAAATATGTAAAACGTAAAAATATCAATTCAAAGAAAATACAAGAATATAATTATATAAATATAGATATTGCCAGTTATGATTTTAGAAAAAATAATAATTGATATTGTCAGATGATTTTGATTTTATTTCAAATTTTTTTCTTAAAATCAAATCGGGTTTCATATTTTTAGAATAGTAACATCCTAAAAAAATATCGATATAATATCGAAAGAAAATATCGATATATCGATATTGAAAAAAATATCCATATGATATCGATATATTTGATATATGGCACAGGGCTATCTGCACGTTTTTTCCACCTCTTTTATCCATTTTTCCATATTTTTTTACAGACTTTAATTTTATTTTTTTGACCATCTAAGACAAATTATAGTCTGGGTCAATAAATTAATACAAAAAAAAAGTTTATTTAAAAAAAAAATGGAAACAAATCTGGATAAAAAAGGTGGAAAAATGTGCAGAATTCGGGTCGTTTAATTGTATGGAATATTTAAGTAGATCAAACGAGCGAAATTCGCCTATTTCATTTTAAAATATTTAAATTTGAAAAGATTAAAGATTTGAAGCTTTTATTATATAGTAGAAATTAGAATGAAAAATTTGTTTCAAAAATAAATATATTTGTTTAATAATTAAAATAAATTGAAGGACAAAATAATGTTATAAACTAAAAGAAAAACGAATCCTTTTAATTTACAAAAATAAAAAAATGTTTTGTATAAATTTACGTGATTAGTATAATTAAAAATATTATGTTAATATAATGTTTTTTTTCTCTCAAAAAAGTATTTATTAACAAACCAAATTTTCTACTAAAAAAAAAAATAAAAAGTTTCAAGAAAAAATATACAAACTCTGAATGTAAAAAAAGATAATTAATTGTTAAAACTGTATATAAATTTACCTATATAGTCGTATTTCCCGCATTTTTTGATTAATTTATATTAATTAATTGATCGAGATAGTTGTTATACATATAGAGAGACTTGTTTTTTGTTGTTGTAATAATTATTATTAAATATAATATTTATTGGACTATTCTACCGAAAAAAATGTGCATTAAAAAAAATTTTATATCGCAACCTATATAATTTGTTATTGTTTTTTTATGATTTACTCTTGAGGTTTTTTTTAATTTTTGAAAGTAATTGTTT
>JANSTW010046903.1:0-13266 GCA_027564275.1 Diadocidia ferruginosa
TTAATGTTTATTTTTTTTTTATTTCCTATTAATATGCGTCGTGGTTTATTTTATAGTCTATACTAACCGTATTTTTTAGAATAAAATTCAAAAAACTTAAAATAACGATTTTTTTTCAACGAATTGCAACCTTATATATAATAAATTATCATATCCGCTTTTCAAATCGTCATCATCGTTTTCCCCCCCATAGGTGGTAACCGCTACCGTTTAGACCAGATTAGACGAGACTGTGATGTGAACCAGTAGCTATGTGGTTCTTGTCTACGCTAAATGTCAAAAATCTATTTTTATATAATTTCTTTGTTTTCATTTGATATTTTTGTTTGTGTTTTTGTGTGTGATATTTTGGTGTGCGCAGCAACAAAAAAAAGACAACAAAAATAAATTAATTTTTTATTTATTTTTATTAAAATAAATAAAATTATTAGAGATGGAAGGTGGTGATTTAGAATTAAAAGATCTTGTTGTCAGTAATATTAACAATAGTAGCAGTAATAATAATAGTAATTGCAATACTCTGCATAAGGATGATGAGAAATATGTTATTTTCAAACAACCAGACTTGTATTCGGAAAGTTTTCCACTTATGAAAGAGATTCGACGTCAAGGTAAATTGTGTGATGTCACATTGAAGGTAACTATATGATGAACGATAAAAGAAAAATAATTTAATTATAAATTACAAATTTTCATAATAAAGATTGAAGATCAATCCTTTTCGGCCCATCGAATTGTGCTGGCCGCAACAATTCCCTACTTCTATGCAATGTTCACGCACAATATGGCAGAGAGTCGCATCAAAGAAATCACAATGAAAGAAATTGAGCCACAGTATGTGTCAATGTAGTCCTAATTTTTGTAATTGTGTTGACCAATTTAAAATGTCCTTGATTCTTTTTTTAGAGCTCTAGAAAGTTTAATAAACTTTGCGTACAGTGGCGTCGTTAAGATTGACAATCAAAATGTACAGGGCCTTATGGTGGGCGCTTCATTTTTGCAATTGAACAAAGTTCGGGATGCTTGCGCTGACTTTTTAATTTCCCGTTTTCATGCACACAACGTATTGGGAATACGACAATTTGCCGACACTTTGGGCTGTCCACAACTAGTCACTGCAGCCGAAAAATATATTCATCATTATTTCGCAAAGGTCGCCCTGTCCGATGAATTCTTCGGTTTGGGGTTCGATGAGCTTATCGATATCATAAGACGTGATGAACTTAATGTGCCAACGGAAGAGATCATTTTTGAAGCTTGCATGAAATGGATAAAATGGGATGATAGTCGGTCGACGTTGTTACCACAGGTTTTGGCCAAAGTACGTCTGCCACTGTTGACACCGCAATTTCTGGCCGATAGAGTTGCGACCGAAGATCTCATTCGAACGTCACATCAATGTCGAGACTTATTGGACGAAGCAAAGGATTTTCATTTGATGCCAGAGAGACGGGGACTGGTGCAAAGTTATCGAACAAAGGCACGTTGCTGTGACTATGTAATTGGACACATTTTTGCCGTAGGTGGATTGACTAAAAATGGCGAATCGGTTAGCACGGTTGAGATTTACGATCCGTTGGCCAAGGAATGGGTAATGGGAGAGGCTATGTCTATGTTAAGGTAAGGGCAAATTTGTCTTATTTTTAAAGTTTACTGCATTGATAAATATTTAAAGTCTGCTAAAATAGTTGCGGGTGATCCTCATTCCTCAATTCTGAACCGGGATCTTTCACGCTGGTAAAGCTGCAGTTCTAATTGTTTAGAAGTTCATTTTAGTTTTGTTCCGAAGACTTAAAAGACTTAAGACATTTCTAAGACTTTCAAGAATTACAAAACTTACAACGACTTCCAAGACTTCAAAATCATTTTCATGACTTCCAATACTTCCAAAATACTTATTTCCAATAATTTCCAAAAGACTATCAAGACTAACAAAGATTCCCTAAAAACCTTCCATAAGACTTCTAAGACTTACAAAATGCTTCCAAGGCTTCAAATAGATTTCCAAAACTTACGAAGACTTCAAAAAAACTTCCAAGAAACTTCCAAAAGACATACAAGAGACTTTCAAATGACTTTTCAATCTTTGAGAACAAAAAAACTTCCAAGAGACAATAGGATACTGTAGTCTTTGTAAACTTTAAAAATCTTCCAATACTTACAAGACTTCGAAGACTTTAAAAAAAATTTAAAAACTCCATATGATTAACAATAGGTTTCCAAGAGACTTCCAAAACACTTTCATAAGACTTCCCAAATAAATTCTACTTTCAAGACTTACAAAAGGATTCCAAGACTTCGAACAGATTTCCAATACTTAGAAAAGATTTCGAAAACTTACAGAGACTATTACTTCCAAAGCAACTGAAAGGCCCTCAATATTTCAAAAGACTTTGAAGGTTTCCAAGAGTCCAAGAAACTTCCTAGACATCAAATACTCTCAAAACAGATTCCAAAAGACTTCCATACTTCTAAAGATATTCAGGATTCCATGACATCCCAAAAAACTTTTAAGACTTTTAACATTTATATGTCAAAAGACTTTCGAGGTGCAGAGTATTAAAAACACAAATGCATTTTCTCAGATAAATTGAGAAATTTTGTAGCGCAAAAATTTGGAAATTTGTAAAATTGATTAACCCATTAGCGTCCAGATGTTTAAATTTTTAAACTTTCTTTTTTTTTATTGAATACCAAACTGCGAAAAAACTAGTTCATTCGAATTAAATTAAAAATATATGATTGGCAGTAATTGGTTGAAAAATAAACAATTGTTTAGTTAGTTTTGCCAAAATGTCCATATTTTGCAGATCTCGTGTAGGCGTTGCTGTGAATGGAGGTCGACTATATGCATTTGGTGGTTTCAATGGAACTGAACGACTGTCAACTGTAGAGGTATACGATCCGAAAACAAAAGTCTGGTCTCAAGGACGTGCAATGTTGTGTAAACGTAGTGCTGTCGGAGTGGCAGCGCTTGATGATTATGTTTATGTTTGTGGCGGTTATGATGGCGTCACATCACTCAGTACGGTCGAGTGTTATTGCCCCAAGGCGGACACATGGACCACAGTGGCACCAATGATGAAATATCGTTCGGCCGGCGGAGTTTCGGCACTTGGCGGTTATGTCTATGCACTCGGCGGACACGATGGACTCTCAATATTTGATTCGGTGGAACGATATGACCCGGTAAACAATTGTTGGGCAAAAGTAATACCAATGTTAAATCGTCGTTGTCGGCTGGGAGTGGCCACACTCAATGGAAAACTATATGCATGCGGTGGCTATGATGGAAATTCATTTTTGCGTTCGGTTGAGGTGTATGATCCGAACAAGGAAACATGGCGTCTTGTGGCACCAATGAATGTAAAACGAAGTCGTGTAGCGCTGGCCGCTAATATGGGTAAATTGTGGGCCATTGGTGGCTACGATGGGGAATCTAATCTGTCGACCGTTGAAGTATACGATCCGGAAACTGACACCTGGACATTTGTGGCTTCGATGTGTGCGCATGGCGGTGGAGTGGGCGCTGGTGTCATACCGATATCATGAATTTAAAAAATTTGTTTGCCAAGCAGCTGCTAGAATGATTATAGAAAATTTGCATTTATTTTTTCTAACTGTTAGAAATATTTTTTCTTTTTTATTAACAAATTGTGATTTATCTATGTAAATAGAAGGAAATTTAGTTTTAGAAGATATCGAGATAAAAATGCGAACATGGGCATTGTTCCACGCAGCTAATTATCGACTCTACATAATATAGAACTTCTCGATATCTTATATTTATATAATTATTGTATTTCAAATATTATTTTATTTAGAATTTAGCGTTTTTTTCGTATGTTCGCTTGTGTTAGCTATAAGTATAAGATAAACATACGCATACAACAAAATATATAGAATGACAAAATTATATACTAATTACCAAATTATTGTATTTTGCTGATATAACTTATGTAGGAAAATGTTAAGACAAAATATTATTTAAATAAACATTTAGAATCTAGTTATAGTTTTAGCATAGCGTAATATTATAATATTTGAATGGAATTACCGAAACAAAAGTGTCATTAAATAAAATATAATTAAAATAATAATGTAAACAAGAATAAAAAAAAATTTAGTTTTTTTAATGTAATTTAACAAGACTTACAAATATTTAAATTCTACAAAGATACATTCTAAGATATTTTTTAGATATTGTAAGACAATTTTTCGACATTTTATGGGAAATTTTATGCATAATAAGCTATTTTAAAATTTAAATAAAAATGCTGCCTTCCGTTTTATCCGGAAAACAAAGGTCTATAAAGTTGAGTTGAGTTTTGATTATACCCAATATTTTATTGTGCAAAGAAAGTTTAAGTATTTTGTTTTTTTACAATGCAAATTGAATTACATAATATTGCTTAATTTCAATTTAGTCTATAAGCCTTTCATTTAAACATGTTTATGAACTACTACAGTTGAATAACCTATTATATAGCTTTATAAATTATATGCCCTGTTTGAATATTTATGATTGATGGCAGGTGACAAAATTGCGTGACAAATGATCATATAATCTGATTTAAATATTTTGTTCTAATATAAATATTAAATAGTATATAGGTTCATTCTAGGGTTTCTTCATTTCGGTTTCCGGAATCCTGGTGAAAAATTTAGGTTATCTCGAAATATTAAGTTTTTTTTTATTACGAGTTATGTTAATATGAAAAAAAGTATTGTTTAAACTTAACTAAATGTATACAGAAAACCCGATAATTTTTTAGGAATATACCATAGATATTTTTAACTTTATAAATATCATAATGATGTTACCTTCCGAATTTTTGTTTAAATTATTTATTATTTTAACATTATTAATAAAATAAAAATAAAATTAAACGGTTCTGTCCAAAAAAAAAAAATAAACGAGATACTCCGGTGGTAATTTTACTGCGCGCAGGAAGTATTTGAGAAGCCCTTGTTCGTTCGCCTACATGACGAACAATTTTTATATTTTTATAACTATTTTTTTTGTTGCTTATTGTTATTACTCAACTAAAAGCACTGCGGCCCAACCAACATTCAACCATTTTTTTCAGTAAAATAAAATCCAATAAAATTTATTGTATTTTTGAAGAAGAAAAAGCATGAATTAGTTCGCATGTTGTGGAAATTATATTGGCACATATAGCTATATTATTATTCATATTGTTTTATTTGTGGTTTATGAAAATATAGTAACTGCTTCATTTACCATAGGTCATGATTTCGATTTCATAATTCATTCAGAAAAAATATGAATAAGTCAGCAAAATTTTATAAAAAAATATAGAAAGCTATAGCAAATTTATTAACTTACTTATTTTTTTATAAATTGCATTTTTTTTAAACTTAACATTTTTTTTATACAAAAAAAATCCCATCAACCTAGCCTAAATATGGCAAAAGCATCAAAATGATGAAATTTTTGTCCCTATCCGCATTCGCTATGGCGTAAAGGAAGAATTTGGATTTACATTGTACTTGTACAGACTATAACTTTCTGCTATATAAAGTAACAATAGTTAATAATAATTTATACAAAATTATCATTTCATTTTTTTCTAATTAATGTCCGTGTTTTACACACTCTTTATAATATAGGCATATACCAGTGACGAGTATTCCATATATGGCATACTTCCGTAACCGATATTTAAACATTGAATTTATAAAATGACTAAAAATATTTTCTCACATTCAGAAATTTTAATTTAATACGCACAAACCACAAATCACTTAAACATTGTTTTCTCAAATCAAAATATAGAGTTCTTAAACTCAATTTGGTCACACGACTACACCCAAAGACATACCGCCCAAACGCTTTAACAAGCCTTTTTACTAATTCTAAAAACCACATAGCAGCCAATATATAAAACCATCATTTGTTTAGAATAGAAATTCTATCGTTGTTTAGCGGATTAAGCTTGTTAAAACCTTTGGGCGTTATGTCCTGTCACCCTTATTATTAGTAGCAGAGACCAATTATGGTTATCATCCAATTAAGACACTTTTCTATTTATACTGTGCATTTATAAACTGTTAAGCTTTCTTCACATAATTTTTCTCACCTCAAGGCAGGAAGTATGGCGTGAGATGAGTGCATTATTTATTGTACAAAACTACGAAATTTGAAAGAGCTTCCTTATAGTCAATATGTTTACATTTCGTGCGTGGTATATACATTTTATTATGGATTTTTCGTTTTTGTTTATGTTAAACATGAACGTGAACCTGACCTGACCATATATAATTAAAAAGCATATTTAAATTTATTATAATTTTAATAATGTACCTATGTATTATATAATACGAGTTTGATATCTAAATTATTGTTATAATTATAATAAAACATACATTGCTTATATGCTTATGAGTTATGTATGATGTTTATGACTCAAATTAAAAATAGAAAATTCTGATGTAATGAAAATTTTGATAATAATGAATATCCTGTGAATAATTAATAATTACAATATTTTCTATGCAAGAATAAAGGAAATATGATTCTTAAACGATTATCTATTCTAAGACTTCATAAGACTCGCAGGATTTCCATTTTATAGTTTTTTTTATGGGTACTTCCTTAAGAATTTCAAGACCTTCAAAAGACTTCGATATGCTACTTGCAAAAGACTTCCAGTTCTTCTTCGATAAGATTTTTAAAATATACTTCCATAAAACTTTTAAGAGTTCCATATAACTTCCAACTTTCCAAGAGACTTGACCATATATATGACTTGAAAAAGACTTCCAGAATACTTTCCAGATTTCCAAAATTTCCATAAGACTTCCATAAAATTTCCAAGATTTTCAAAATACTTTCATATGAATTTCAAGAATTGCAAAAGACTTCGATATACGACTTCCAAAAGACTTCCAGGTGTTTCATATAAGACTTTTAAAAGACTTCGATAGAATTTTGAAAATACTTCTATAAGACTTCCAAAACATTTCCATAGGACTTTCAAGATTTTCGAAATACTTCCAAAACACTTCGATCAGACGTGCAAAAGAATGCCCAGGCCTTCGATATAAGACTTTTAAGCGACTTATAAAAGACTTCGATAAGATTTTGAAAATACTTCTACAAGACTTTCAAGACTTCCATAATATGCTTCTATGTTTTCTATATGAGACTTGAGTTTTCCAAGAGACTTCAATATATGACTTGTAAAAGACTTCCAGAATACTTTTTAGACTTTCATAACATTTCCATAAGACTTCTAAAATATTCAAAAGACTTCCATACATAAGAATAAGACTTTGAAGTACTACTTCTAAAAGACTTCCATGTCTTCCATATAAGACTTTCAAGCGACTTAAACAAGACTTCGATAAGATTTTAAAAATAATTCCATAATACTTTACAGACGACTATAAGACTTCCAAGTTTTATGTAAGACTTTCGAGTTTTCCAAAAGACTCAAGATTTTCTAAAGACTTCCATAAGACATCTAGAAGACTTACATATGAATTGTAAGAGTTTGAAAAGACGATATACGTCTTCCAAAGGAATTCCATGCCTTTCATATAAGACTATTATAAAAGACTTGGATACGATTTTTAAAATCCCTAACACTTTCAGAACTTTCAGAATACTTTCAAAACTTCCAAGATTTCTATAAGACTTCCAATATTTACAGAGACTTCCTAGACATCTAGACGAAGACTTACATAAGAAATGCAAGAATTCCAAAAGACGTCCATTAAAATTCAAAAAGAAGACTTTCCATAAAACTTTCAAGATTTTTAAAATAATTCCATAAAATATGAATCGCAAGAATTTCAAAAGACTTCGATATACGACTTCCAAAAGGCTTCCAGGTCTTCCAAATAAGACTTTCAAGCGACTTCAAAAAGAATTCGATAAGATTCTGAAAATATTTCTATAAGACCTTCAAGGCAAAACTTCCCAAATTTTCATAAGTTTTCTAATATTTTCAAAAAACTTCCTATACATCTAGAAGACTTACATAAGAAATGCAAGAATTCTATAAGACTTCGATTAAAATTCAAAAAGACTTCTAAGGCTTTCCATAAAGCTTCCAAAACTTAAAAAAAGTCAATTATATATACTTCGAAAAGACTTCTAAGAGGTATCCCCTGACTTCCAAGCGTAATTATCTCGTAGAAATTTTATTAAATCTACTTAGTTATAGGTATGCTGAGTATAAAACCTTGCTAAAACTCTGCTATCCATCTGCAAGTACCTATAGTAAAAATGTATAACAAATATTATATATTAGTGGGTCCCTGGAAAAAGATTGTAACGTCCAAAAGTTGATTTTGTAGAAAATCGATTTAAAGTTTTTTTTTACATAAGCAGTTGTACATTTATTATTTGTAAAAGTGCTATAAATTCGTCAATTTCGCTGATATCAAAATGAATTTTACTCAGTATACGTAGATTGACACTGCGAATACAAATCTGGTAATAACTCAAAAGTATGGTATAAATGCACTTACAATCTTTTTCCAGGGACCCACTGATATATATATATATATATTATCGTATTATATCCATGTACATAACTCTTTTACACATTTATAGCTACAGTTTTTTGTTGGTTTTTTACATTCTAAAATAGATATTATATATTCAAGTGCAACAACAAAATATATTTGGTAAATAACTAAATATTATTATATCTGAATCCGGCGTCAACTACTTTTAACTGGTGATGAAAAAATAAAAAAAACAATTTTGTTATCCAATTTTTTATTTGTTAATAAATATTATTGAGATTGAATGTAATATTTTGAAAATATAATAAATATATTCCTTTTTGGTATATTGTATAGTTATATAGGTAATAAGTAAATTTATATTATATTTAATGACAAATTATTTTTAATATTTATCCATCGTGTTTATTTTGAACAACTTTATATAAGTAAGACTAGACAGAAACTATCATGATCTATTTCATTATTCAACTGTCAGTGGAGTACCTCAGTCATTCTGAAGATCGCGAATAGATACGAAACAGTTTTTTAATTTTTGATAGGAAACCATTCCAGTACCAAATTTTGTTTAAAAATAAATATCTCTAGCGACTATACCGATTGCCGGATAAATATTTTCAAGTTGTTCAATAACTAATTATTTTTATTGATAAAAAGAAAATAGTTCAGTTATCTATATATTATGATTAATGATATTCTTTTGTTAGCTTTTGACTAAAGGGTATATCAAAATGAGGACAACGGTTTTTTTTACATTTTCTTTGGTAAGGCAATATCAAAAGGGAATTATTAAATAAAATAACAAATCATTACTTATAATAATACATATTCTCATCGTAACTATAAACAACCAAATATAACACATTATTTATTATCAATAAAATCCATTTCGTATTTCATTCTATAATTTTAATGAATAAATAATTTGTAAATATTGTGGGGGAGTTGTTTAACATTAACTATATATTATATAGTTTTAAGTCCATAATAAAAATGAAAATATAACAAAATCAATAATTGGTATAAGAAAAAAAAACAAATTAATATTCAAAAATTTCAAAATTGTTTATTGAACAGGTGAATATTTGGATAAATATATAATTATATAAATGTCTTTTAGGTCATTCGGTCGTTTAAACATCTTTGAAAGTTATTATTCTTTTTTGTTTGAGGGTGAGATTTAACCTTTATTGTGGGGTTCCTCAAGGAAATCACAATTGGATCAGCACTTGGTAAATGTTTATCTTATCACAACGAACGTATCACTGTTGATTCTTATCAAGGTAATGCTTTTGTTTATCTGATATATTTCACAAAGAACTATATCTATTTGATCAATCTATTTGATCAATTTTTATTTGAGATATCTATTACTTATGCTGACATATAGTTACTTAATTCTCAACCTTAAATTCTGTCAACCTTCATCCTCATAGAACGAATTTGAAACACATCCTCATAGAAGAGTCTCGGAGACTCACCTTTAATAAAATCGAAATAATTTTGTTATTTAATAAAATACTAAAATGACAATATATCAATATAAACCTTTTATTTTCGGCAATTGTTGCAAATTTTTGTTTTTATTGAATGTTTAAGAGCAGAAGGTTTGTGACATTATGCTTATTTTTGCAGTACATACACCCCTTTTGGACGCTTTTGAGACACTACAGATGTGTTCTGGGATGTAGGTATGAATTCTTAATTTACATTGTTGCTATAACTTCTATTGACTTAACATTTTTCCCATTATATGTGTATGTATAAATATTGTTTTATCTATTCCACAGAGTCCCGTGGGCTCTATTCTATAAGGATACGTATTTTTTTGCATAATTGAGGCTAACGATCCAAAAAGAGAAAATAATTAAAATATTTTTCTTTTATTTATGCACAATTAGGTCACGGTTAAATACATTAAGTTCGATAATTTAATACAAATTATTTTATAATTAGTATAAAGTTTAAAATGAGTCTCGGAGACTCTTCTATGAGGGTGAGGGTTAATGGGATAAATTGTATGTACTTATACTTAAAAAGTAATAACAGAGAGCCAGATAATCGTAATACGTGGACAATAAGGTATTAAGATAAAGACAAAAAAGGCGTTTGCTTGCAAAGTCAGGGAGGGCTGATTTTTTTTTATGTTAAATATAATTATTTGAGCTTTTTCTAACGTCGCCAACTTGTTGGTATAGACTTCCTCGGCATTTAAAGAGAAAAAAAATAAGAATTCCACTTTTAAAAAAATACTTACAGCTTTTTGTATCATAAATATTAAATAAATATTTTTTAACCCTTTCGAACGTCACGGCCTACGTTCGAAAGGGGTACAATATATTTGCTTGTATGGAAAAATTATTTATTTTTTAAATATTAAAATAAAAAAGTTAAATAAAAAATTAGAAATATTTATGAAAAGTATAGCTTTTATGAAAAATAGTTTTTAACCCTTATATGCAATAAATTCCCTTTCGAAAGGGTTAATTGGAAATAATATTTGTTCTATTTAAATGCCCGAGGATTTGGATACCAAACCAATCGCATTGGATCAGTTACAAATTACTCTGGTAACTCTACTGGTACCTTCGCCCCATATATTTATTAGAAAAACGGGCGAAAAAAACAAAAAATAAATTAAATTATAATTCAATTTAAACATCAGCATTTAAGATTGATTGATTTTTCTCTCAATAATAATTATTATTTATTTTTATTACAAAGCTATAAGTATAAATATTTTAAATGTTCAATACAAAAAAGCAATAAAATTTGGAAAGCTTTATTTTTCAATTTATTAATAGATAATAAAATAATTACATTTTCTAAGCGCATTTTCGAAAAAAGAAAATAAAAACTTTTGATTTTTTTAATTAAATTTATTTTTAAGTATTTAGTTTTTGTTTGTTTGGTGTTTTACAACAGTGAAAATTGGTATAATTATAATTACACATGAATAGGTATATAGTTGTTTGGGTGATACTTTTTCAGTTATATATGAGAAAATGATTTGTTAAAATGAACGTTAGATTTTTTATTGTGGGGTGGGTGGGTGGTTGAGAGTTTTGGGTGTAGGTTTGGGGTTAATATTTTTTTTGTATATTATGTATATAAACAACAATTATTTTACTATCATATATATGTGATGAGAGATGAGTCATTTTAGTCGATTTTATAAATTTGTGTTATTTTTCTTTCATTTTGTATTTTTCTTGTAAAGTTAAGTGTCTATATTATATAATGATATCAGTCATATTTTTTGTTTGTTAAATATTTGTTTGTGAATACAACAATATAATATTATATAGAGAAAGCATAGTAATTTTAGTAAAAGATTAAAAAGAAATGGGAGGATTAGTAGTGGACAAAAAATGCGAGGCGGTATCATACAAAAAAATTAACAACTTGGTTAAAAATTCAAATAACAGACAAGTTTGAGATGAAATTTCACAAAAATGGTCCATTTCTTGTCCCTATAACAAAATTTGCTTGATCAAATCTCAGTATATGATACCATAAAATGATTTTCACATTTTAAAACAACAAATTAGCGATGACAACAATTAAAATGAAAAAAAAACTTAATATAACATTAAAAGGTCATGTTTTGGTTTGCAACAACTATGCACATCTTATAATATGTCTACCAAAGTCCCGACGAAAAACCACCTGGTGGTACGCGACCTTTATTCTGAGCCGGATGGTCTGGTTGTGCGGGTCCAGTAATGTTGTTCAATTGCTTTGGTGGGGCATCTGATCGAACATTTTGTTGTTGTTGCATAGTAACAACCTCTTCTTTGGTCTTTTGTACCGAAATGTTTGGATCGGTCGTATTCATGCAGAAATTTAAATTTGACGAATTCTGTTGATCGTACTTTGGTCGTGGATTGTTGACGCTTTTTTCGGGTGAACCAAAAATATCAGAATGACCACCGCCTGGTGGTTTGAGTACACGACTCGAACTCTTTGCACTGCTTAGGCCAATGTTAAATTCAGTTGAACTCATTCTGGTATGCTTTGCTAAATTTTAACAAAAAGAGAAATTTCATTGTTAAAACAATTCATAAATCTTTTGTGTGAACATCTCTAAAAAAGCACTAAATAGTTATCTTCTTTAGCCGACTGACTGACTATACACATACCTAGCTAATTATAGCTCGCAATTACTCTAGTCTACAGTGGAAACTCTAATTATAAATAACCGTTATGTGTATAAAATTATTATTTTTTTTTTCAATTATTTTCTTTATTCTCTTTGCAAGAAAATCGATTATTTTGAGGTTGTAACAATTTAATGGTCAGAAACTATAATAAATTTTAAACAGCTTGTCTTCTAACACAGCCACAATTTGAATTTATACAAACAATTAATTGCGTTGTCGCTTACCTTTGGTTAAGTGCCGGAAAATGTGAATAATTTATTAATAATTAAATAAACTATTATTAATTTTAGAAAAGTTTTAGATTTTTAGTAGTATAATAGTTGTAAAAAAACACCACACCTTGTTTGCTGAAGATACACAAAAAGAATAAAAAAATGCCTTTGAAAATGCGCAAAAACAGCAGCGATTTCTTTTTGGAATGGTAAAAAAAATACAACAACAACAAAATCTGAACGAAATGTCAAAATAATATTAACGAATATTGCGATTAGGTGACCGCCACCTATTGGGTAAATCGTGTTGCTGTTTGGTTTTATTTGAAAAAAAAATTGATTTTGTCAAATATCTCGGCATCATATTCTCTAAAAACTTGATCTTCTAA
>JANSTW010046914.1:0-13266 GCA_027564275.1 Diadocidia ferruginosa
AAGTATTATATACTAAATTTTAGTATTGAATACTAAAATCTAGCATTTTATACTAAAACTTAGTATCGTATGCTCAAGTTTAGTTTATAAGTAAATTTATAAATCAAGCAAATGTTCGCTAATTCTTAGAAAATCAAAAGTTAAAAAAATTTAGAATTTCATACTAAATTTTAGTTGAGTACTAGAAATTGCTAAATATTTGCAAATTTTTTTAGTATTGTATACAAAAATTTAGTATTGCATACTAAAATTTAGTATATTAAATCAATATAAAATCTTCCGTGAATCAAGCAAATCAAAAATAGAGGCAAAACCGATAGCAAATATACTAGATACAAGTATAATAAATCTGGTTTTTTTCTCTCCGTGTTTGCTATCGGTTTTGCTTCTACTTTTGATTTGCTTAATTCACGGGAGCTTTTATTTTGACTTAATATACAAAATTTTAGTATACAAAACTAAATTATAGTATACAATACTAAATTATTGTATACAATACTCAATTTTAGTATACAATACAAAAAAAATTTAGAAATATTTCGAAATTTCTAGTAATCAAAACTAAAATCTAGTATTAAATTCTAAAATTTTTAACATTTGATTTTCTAAAAATTAGCAAATATTTGCTTGATTTATAAATTTACTTTTATATACTAAAGTTGAGTATACGATACTAAATTTTTGGAAATTTTTAGTACTCAATACTAAAATCTAATTCTTAAAATGATTAAGAACTTTATACATAATATTAGAAAGCATTTCTAATATCTAGTATTTTTTTCATTTTTCCAAGATCAAGTATATTATATACTATAATATTTAAAACTATATACTTAATATTTCTAGTATTTTGCCTTGCTAAAAATTAGAAATGGTATTATTAGACGCAAATAAAAGCTTTTCTCTTTGCGTACGTTATCTGGATTCTGGAAATCGATATTTATACGTATAATTTATACATTTTACATTTTCTTAGGTAATATAATTAGTATAGAAAAAGATCATAATTTTTTTATACTTTATAAAATCTATAGAGAAAATTATTTGTTTCAAATATTTGGAAAATTTAAATAAATTAAAAAAGTTATCTATATATAAAAAATAAAAAACATGCAACAAAACACAATTTTTAAACAAAATAAACGTTAATTTTTAGTGATCGATGATGAAAATATTTTTATGTGAATGGAATAACTATATATATATATTCAATATTTATATAGATATTAAATATAAATATAATTAAGTTTTTTGATGATATGAGGTATATAAAATGAACTTAAATTAAAAAACAAAATCACACAAGTTAATTCGAGGGACATGTGGCTTTAAGCACAAAAATAATAAAACTAAAATAAATATATATATTGTGTACACATTTTTTTAAATGAAATTTAAGGGAAATATAAATTATATAAAATAATGAGGGTATGTTTGTTTTAAAATTATAAATACATTCAAAAAAAAAATTGCATATAGCAAACACATGATCATATTGTTTTGTGGACAAAGTGTTAAACATGTATATGATATAACGATAAAAAATCCAACGAGCATATTTCATAACTCACAAGGTTTTCTATATGTGATATGCGGGACATCTCGAATCAATCGTCAATCAGCGGCCAGTTTAAAAATATTTCTTAAATAAATTTATGGGTTGTTCTCGCGTAGAATTGGGTAGAATTTGATGTATCATTGTTTTTTACATATTCAGAATATATTTAAGGATAAAATATTTGATATATAACAGTTATTATAAAGTGCTCGCGCATAGATCATGTCCCATCGAAATATTAAAAAAGCTCTACGGAGATTTGTCTACAATATATTTGGCTGACGAGGACATGCGTTGATATTAATTGTAATTTAATATATAAGTTTATATATATTTTTCTTGTACATAAAGCACTGTTTTATATAATGCTTTGATTTATTGTGGTTAAACATTTTTTTTCACTCTTTACATATACATATTTATATTTAAATTCAAATAAATACAACATAAACATTTACATAAAAATAATTAAAATTATTTTAGCATCTTATTCCATTATTTTGTTTGTATCAGATCAAATTTCACATCACAGTCTAATGTCGCCGGTATATTTTATATACTTGCAGCCTTAAATTCTTCGGACTTAGATTTTTTTTCTTCAATATTTTCCTCTTCGATACAATCTCACTAAAATTGTTGAAAACTTTTCACATTTCAGTGTTTTTTTTTATTTTCTTTTATGATCCAAAATATTTTTTCTTATTGCAGGTAAATAAAATTTATTTAAAATAAATCTATTAATCGACCAATTGAACAAAATGGAATGATATATTTTAATTAACGACTGTATAAGTTATGACATTGTTTCATTGAATAAATCTTCGAAAGCATCTTCAACATTTGTTTCGTCTAGGAAATTTAAATTTACAATATGTGGCATTGTATGACTACGAGCTAATCCAGAACTTGGTATCTGTTTGCTAATTGAGGCTTTTTCACTCGTTTTAATTCGTGTAATTTGTGAACGTTTTTTATTTGACGCATCTCTGTTATTCGATAAATTAGTTTGATAATGTAGAGAAGAGATGGCTTGAATTGTGGAAGGCGTTGCAGCTGCTACTTCGTTAATATTTTGTTGAGATGAAGATCGAGACAATGATTGTGGCGATTGACCAGCAAAATACGCAGCTACAGTTTTCTGCTTTTCTATAAGTTCGGTTTTCTTAATGCCTGCTTCATATTTTTTAGGAATTGTGAGTAGATTATGACCTGATTTGGTTTTTTGCAACTGTCTGCTACTTTCACCACAGGCAGAAAAATTATGCGGCGATGGAGGCTTTTGGTTTGTTTGGCAAATTTGATGCCATGAGTCTGACTTACTTAAGGTGACAGGTGTTCGTCCATATGCTGAAGGTGGTGGAGCATGATAAGTTTCATTTTGATACATTGCTGTATTTTTGGGTATTTGGAAATTTGGTTCGTCATTTATTTCGTACTTTGTACATCTACTGTAATTGCTAGGCGTCTGTGGATATTTTGAAACATTATTAAAAATAACGTGAGAGGGATGTTCATTTCTTTTCAAATCCATTGGTGACGAAGGCGTTTCTATTATGGCAGGAGTTTTGAATTGTGTTTTACTAATACCAGTTACTGGTTTGTCATACATCGCTTTATTATCTAATATCTTTTGTACAACAATTGGGTTTTGTTGATTGGTTTTCTTTGCTATGTTTCTAACATCTTCTGCATATTTATTTATTATGTCATTATTTGGACTAGGACTTTTGTTTTTAATATTTTTCAAAAACGAATGTAAACTTTTAGCAGCTTTAGATCCCTTACCATCATACCCATCACCATCATCATCGCCAATGTGTGACGTTTTATTCGTAATAGTTACGGCTGTTTGACTTACTGGACCTTTCATTACTTGACTTTTTACCGTGCCGTATTCTTTAATTTCGCCGCCATCATCCATATAATCGTCTAAATCTTCTAATGTATCGTTGTTTGACGTATACATTATGGGACTTACCGATGATTGTGGACTATTTTCGGATGAACTTGGATAGTCAAATATTTTAAGAAGTTCTGGTCTCTGTTGACTGGGACTGTACATTGTTCTGGTATTACTTAAAACTAATGGTTCACCTGATGGATTTGTTAACGAGTCATCATTGGTTATTGTAACTTTTGGTATATATGTTGAGATGCTGGGTTGTGTGTAATCAGTACAAGTATAAGGATAAGCTGGAAAGTCTTCACTTTCTTGTTTAGTTAGTAACTTAGGTTTTCTATTTTGTGAACATTCATTAAGAGATTTTATTTCTCCACTTCGTTGATTATGTGTTGTAAAGTTGTTGGCATGCTGTTGATATGATGGTGGCGGTGGTGGTTGATATGATGGCGGTGGTGGTGGTTGATAGGATGGCGGTGGCGGTTGATATGACGGCGGCGGGAGTTGATATGATGATGGCGGTGGTTGATATATTGCTGGAAGTTCTTTATATTGTTCCTGGGAATATATTCTATATCCATTATCATTGCCATAATTAAAAGGTGGCTGTAGCGGAGGCGATTCTTGAACATAACGTGATAGATTCTGTGTAGATTGATATTTTTGTGGCGGTACTGAAGAATTATAAGTGTTACAATACATTTCATTTTTCTGGGTATTATTTTGTGTTTGTTGAAAATTAGGTACATCACATTCATTAAAATAACTATAACTTGTTTCGTTTGGTAATGAGCCTCTTTTCTGTGGAAGTCTATGATTACCATTTGCTGACTGAATCGGATGACCGCGCAATGAATTTGAATTTAATTGTATTGGCGAAATATTGCCATTCTTATAAGATATTGGAGAAGAGAATTCTTGTAGATTGGCCGTAGATCCTGTAAAACTTCTGAATGAATTCGACTTTGGTGGAACTTTCTCAGGTGATTTTACATCGAATTTAGATGAAGCCAAATTAAGCACACGGCTATTATTAGTTTTAGTTTTGTTGGCCCATGGTAAAATAGATGTTGGGGATTTAATTTGTTGTTGAGGTGATGCAATTGAAACAGAAAATGGATTAACTACAGTAGTAGCAGCTTTTGAAGTAAAATTTACTGAAGAAATATCTTGTGCAGCTTTTGACATGTCTTCGAAACCATTATTGACATTAGTAACAATATTATTATTTGCAATCCTTGGTGTTTCTGGTTGAATAGGTTTAAATGATGGTTTAATAATGTTATCTTGCAGTTTTTTTGGTATTGGTTGAAACGCTGATCGAGGTGCGTGAGAAAATTCATTTATTGAAACTGGTTTAGGCACAATAATTTTTCTTGGTTCAAATGACTGCTTGTTTATTTTGTTCAAATTGTTATGAACATTTACATTTTCTTGCACTTTTAACGAACCATTTACAATATGCTGAGAGTTATTTTCTTCTTGTGAATCAGTTTTGTGCATTGATGCACTTGGTTTACTGAATAAAGTTTTATTTGAACCAGGCTTCCCCATATCTACGTCTGGTTTCCAAAAACTGTTTGCCAGCGGAGGTTTCTTAAAAGGCGGTATCGGGTTTTCAAATGTATTTTTAATGCTTCCGAATGCATTACTCCAATTATGTGTATGTCCAGATGATTGTTGTACTTTACTTGGACTTTTCCAAGACAAACCATTATTCGTGTTTTGTTTTTGGATAAATGCCAAAAATTTATGATCGTTTTCAGTTTTTGGTTTAAACTTAGGAACAACCTTTTTTGGAGTTACTTTAACACTAGCTTGTATTGTAGTTCGAAGACCACTTACCGAATTTTCGACTTGTTTATAATTAATATTATTATTAGAAAAATCATTTTCATCATTCTCGTCTTCGTTGTCCGAACTTAAATTCAATAAATAGTTTGATGTTTTTGGAATGTCAATGGTATTGGCACGTTTCATTTTTAATTTTCTACTATTAAACTTGTTCATTGACTGCTTATGGTTGGACGCGTCGTCTGTAGTTTTTCCTGGCGGAGTTCGACTACGATTTAATTTAGCAATATTTTTTGATACTAAATTATTTTGTCCAATTTTTTCATTTAAATTTGGATTTGAATGATGAACCGTATTGTGGATATTTTTGTCCATTATTGTTTTTTCATACAACGACGTTTGTACGTCATTTAACTTAACAGTGGTGCTTCTGTTTTTTCTAAGCTCGTCATTTTCGCTAGACAAACCATTCAGTTTATTTAGATCGGATCGTTTCCTGTACAATTCAAGCTTATGTACTGAATTTTGGACAGTATTCATCGATTTTAAATCATTATCGGAAATGAGTGATATCGATTCTGAATATGGACGCCGATTATGCGAAGAATCGCTATTCGTTGATTGATCAAAGCTTAAAGATTGTCTCATAAATTTATAGTTTGGTTTTCGATCTCTCATTTGAACTACACACTCTTTTGGTGGATTGTTTGCTGCATTACTGTTCATTGATGAATCGCACATATCCCTATTAGGCATAAATTGGTTTGGCCGAAATAAAACAAATGGTTCTTTAGGTAATAATGCACCGACTGAATATTGCTTTTGCAAATTATATGAATATTCTGGTGGTGTAACATTACAACTGTCTGGCGTAGCACAATTTGAAATATTTTCTATCATATTAAGTTCATCGATAAGACGACGTGCGTCTGCCAATTCCTCATGACTTACACCAACTGTATGACGATTTTGACGATTTCTACGTTTAGCAAATCTATTATGTCCTGATGTTCGACGTTGACCTAAGTAGTCAACTTCTGGTGAAGATAAATCGGTATAATTTAAACTTTTTACCGGATCCGAAATTGGTGGAAGAATTTTCTCAGGCGAAATTAATCCGACTTTAAGACGTGAAACAAGTGTTAATAATGCATTTCTTTTATTAATATCTAAATCAATGTCTTTGCCATCCCTTAACGAAGTTTGCAAGCGATTTAATGCTGATGTTACTTCTGATAGTAAATTATTAGAGTTGATTACATTTTGTTTTTGCTGAGATTGTTCTCTATTCATTTCAATGTGATCATGTAATCCGGCTGCAAGTAATCTTAAGTCCTCTCCACTTTCTGTGCCCGAATCTTCAATGTGTGTGATACTATTATGATCTGATTTTTTATTAGCATTTTTTGTATTGGTAGCGGTTGGTGGTTGAGTGTTTTTTTTATGCAGTAAGCCTTGCAATAAAGGTAGTAAAAACGACTCACCCTGGGGGGCTGAAGATTGTTCGGCTTTACCGTTATCATCGTGTTTATTTATATTCGTTGATGGTGGTTTAGCTTTCAATACTAAATCACTCTCGTTAGCATTTTTTTCTGCACCTTCTACATTTTTAACATTATTCTCTTCCTCAGACTCTTCAACTTCGGATTCCTCTTCGTCTCCATCTTCTTCTTCTTCTTCTTCTTCTGATTCCTCCGATTCTTGTTTCTTAATTGATTTTTCGTCAATTTTATTTGTTTTATCCATTATGTTAAGTGATTGCTTAACCTCTTCACATCCACTACTGTTGGCACCGATGTCACATACTATTTTTAAAAAGATATTTATTTATTGAATAAAAAAAATGATTTTCTGTCGTGGTTAACATTCAAAAATAACTTTATATTCTATAAATAATTTCTGTTGTATAATAACAACACTTTTTAAATTGCAAATAGTAATAAAGTATATACGTCTATACTCTATATATTATAATATACTAAAAAATCTTCAATATAAACAAAGTATATGTATATATTAGATTATTATTTATTATTTTTAATTATGAACCATCACCGAAAATATGTATTATTTTTAATGTACAAGTTTTATGATCAACGAACTAATTTATAAGTTTACCTTCTTTTTCAGCCATGACTTGACGTAGTCTTGCTCTTAATTTACGACGTTCTTCGTAATTCGTTGATTGATCCAACTACATATGAAAGAATAATATTTTTTGGTATATTTAAATCGAATCGAAAATTAATATTGTCCTTTATAAAATTAATTTCATATAATATACCTATTATATTTAACTTACCAATTGTTTGATTAATTCTTCGTTCCAAATTTCCTCAATATTATTATAAAATTGACTGGTACTCAGGTTCGAAACTGGTGCCGCAGAAGATTTTTCAACTTTTGTTACACGTGTAGTTTTAACCTAACATAAAAAAGAGTTGATTATAATGCATACAATGTTGAATTTTTGTTTTTTATTTTGCATATTATGCGATTTTCAATTTCATATAAATGAATATATAAAACTTTGATTTTTTTTTCTTTTTCAATCAATAAATTCGAAATTAAATATAATTTTAAAATTTTGTAACAGACGGTCAATCGGTCAACGAAAAGTGAGTACTTTTGTTAGCCTGTTCCTAAATTGTAATTTGTTAACATCCACTGTCGAAAAAAGGTAAATTTTAAATATAAAAACCAAAATAATGTTTAAATAGTGCAGAAATAGTATTGTGTTTAATATCATCTATAATATGTCCATTGTCCATTTACTTAACAAATTATAAAACAAAATTTATTTTAAACATCTATATAGGTACGATCTATTATTTACTGACATGAAGCACATGAAAAGAAAATACAATAGCAAAAATGTACGCAGAACATGATGAATGAGATAAGTGAAATTTGTCCTTTGTGCGCCTTTTTATTGATGGTCAATGCTCCCACGCTTTGAGAGTAAAGTTCGAGAAGATAATAAGAAAAATTTTAAAATAAATTACATTAAATTAATATTTATAAAAAAATCTGTTAACATTGCCACGCAATATGTGGATTTTTTTTCTTTATATATGCGACATTCAAAATAATAATACAACTTTTTCGTTCTTTGTGTATTTTTTTTTTCTAATGATCCTGCTTTTCTTGAAATGAAAAATTCTTGATATTATCAATATATAATAATTCTTTATAATTGATCATAAGAATAATTTTTCGTATCAAACATATATCAAACAATGGAAACATTCCCACAAAATTTCGAAAGATCTCGAATCTACTTCTTTGTGTAATTTGTATAGTGCAGATTGACGTACGGATATGCAATTGGTTTTTTTCATATTTCAAACAGAAGTTAATTTTTTTTGTTTCTATTTTTCAAAATTTTGTGGTGATTACAATACTTTTCTTTATCTTTACCAAGCGTATATAAAGAAAAGTAAAAATATTCATAATACATGAGTATATTTTATGGAATTATGCCAGTTAATATAGTTTCTAAAAAAAATATTTTTTTTACGAAATTTTCAATTTAAATAAAAATCAATGTTAATACGTAAAAATCAGCTGCTTGTTAAATAAAAACATTAATATATTACTAACGTTACCAAAATAGGACCGTTTTCATACACTTTTTGTGAGTTGGCAAATTGTCAAAATTTATACTACGACTACGCGATTTTATGTTAAATAGTATATACTATACAGTATACGATATAGTAGTATATACTATACCATATAGTATATACTACTTCGCGTCTTTATTATAAAGTTAACAAGACATCGAAATAAGAATAAATCGCGTCTATATCATAAAACGTTTTGAATACGGATAATATTAATTTAAAAATAATACACAAAGTAAAAACACAGGAAGTTTTGAATATGTAATTTTGATCAAATATAATATTATTAATAATTTTAGGTAATTATTAATTATTATCTTTAAAGGTTCTATAATATTGCATGTCTCTATTGAAAAGCTATATTATATCTAAGCCTATATAAGGCTTAAGCTTAGTATAAGAACAAAAAGTTTATAATTATTAATTATAATAATTATAATAATTATATTAATTATATTAGTTATTATACGTGATTGAATCGCCTGTAAAAAATATGTGCATTAAAGGACCCTAGAAAACACCTTTAAAGTATTAGTATAAACTTTTCTAAAAAAAATATTGTGTTTACTTGTCGATCACGTGCGCAAAATCGATTACTTTTTTCTGCAATTTTGTTGTAAGATATATTTGTTTTATTTATGGTTGCTACATCAAAAAAGATTAAAATAAAAACTACATTTAAGTTTAGCGGAAAAACTGCATATTATTTTATAAAATAAAAAAAATGCAAAAAAAATATTTCAATAAGTAAAGAAAAATAATTGTTTTTTTTAAATTAACACGTTTTTAAAATGCTTACATATATTTTTATTTATGCTATATATTTTTTAGGAAATTTAAAAAAAGTGTTCTATCCCAATTTTTATAAGCTTTAAAATCCTTTTTGATTTTTTCAAATTAAATAAAAAATAAAAAAGATATTAAATTTTTCTACAATAAAAAACAAAATTTTTAGTACAATGTTAATTAATTTAGAATAACTTAACATTTTATTTTGTTGTTAGTAAAGACAATTGTTATACCTTTTTTATTTTTTATTTTATTTCAAAAAATAAAAAACGATTTTAAAGCTTTTAAAAATGTTAATATACAAAATTAATAAAAAATGTCAAAAAATATATAGTACCTAAACAATCAGCGTTATCTATGTTTATAAAAACGTAATAACTGGCACGTGCTTTCAACTCGAGCTTTCTGATGTAAAATAAATCATAGAAATATTAATGCTATACATATCGACACAAGATTAAAAAAGTTTCCACATAACTATATATCGCTATAGTCTCTGTTGGTTCTATGTAAAATTAAATTTGATAGAGAGACATACAAAAATGCAGCGGGAATACAGCTTCATCGATCATTCTTATTAAATTTTTTTCTATAAAATCAATTTAAAAAAAAAAACAAAGTTCACACTCGCCGGAAAATTAAATATAATAAAAATAAAAATAATAAAAATTTGAACAAATTTTTATTAAAAAACAATAATAATGAATATTTTTATGAGAACTGGATTTAGTAAGATAACCCGTGCCAATAGCTACAAATATTATGCAAAATCACATTGTTTAAGTTTATTTATATTTGTGAAAAATATTATTTTTCTACGTTTGCCGTGTCAGAATTTTAAAAAGCAAAGGCTGCGGGCTCTGCCATCGATTAAGCTCCAACTTTTCCTATATGCACAGGGCACATTCCGCGCATAGTTAATATTTAGTGTATATTATACATTTTTATTGACACAAATTTTAATTTATATAATAAATTTTGTCAAAACTTTTTAGTTATTTCCTATCAAGGTAGTGACTATACGAGTATATAATTATTATAACTACTCTTTATTATTGTGCAGAACTGCAGAATGATCCGTGCAGCATTGAAAAAAACTTCTGGTATGGAACGAGTGATATAAATATTTTCTTTAATATCTTTAAAAACAAATAGGACCTAATCCTCGAACGTACCAATCATTTGTTTAATTTTATTTAAATTAATTATAATTAATTGTCTATAAGATGATATTTTTAGACACCTGTGAGGTCATTTTACTATGAGAAAAAATTTGTATTTTTTTACCTTGATTCCCATAATTCAATTCTAGAGTATAGAACCATTGAAAACTAGAAAAATGAACAAATCCATCTAATGCTAAAAAACTTTTCTTAATTGCTCATATTTTCCATACAAAGAAACTCTATGGGAGCCCCTCTTGACCTTTGCCCTAGAAGACCCAAATGCGATCCTACTGTGTATCTAATTTATTTATTTATTTATTTAAAATGTAAATTGTAAACTATAAACAAACGAATACTAACTTAAACAAAATAAAATTCTTTTGCAGGATATAAGGTTGGTTGGTTGGTTGGTTAAAGTCTCGCAAAACAACCTAGCAAAACTACAATCAGCAGAAAAACTGCCTTTTTGATATCACAAGACGCGAAAGCAGACCTATTAGATCCACCTAGTTGAATTGAGAAAACCTAGGAGCTCCCTGATCTCCGCGACAGCTATCTGAGTCAAGTCCGTAAGTATGTGGAAACCATGTCTCAAGCCACTAAGAGCAGGACACTTACAAAGGAAAAGCTCGACCGTCTCCGGTTCGTTCACACCACAGCAACTGCTGAATATAAAGTAACAAAGATTTTAATTTGTAATATTTTATTTTATTTTTCAGGTGAGGTTTTAATTCCGTTTAGTATTTTCTAATTTTGTTTGCACGACAAAACTATTACCTATATTTTTTTCAATTAAATTTCACATACCTAGAACATTACTTTGCAGCAATTTTTGTCTTGTAATATAAATTAAAATAATTACTATTATAATATGCGTTATATAAAAGCAACATCATCTCATTATTCTCCAATTAATAATAATAAATTTAGATGATTATTATTATTGTTATTATTTGTTCTTTTGAATATACACGTACAACCTTGGTCTAGTTATTTTTATTAATTTTATAATGCGATTTTAATGTTATTTGCTTGTGCTTTAGTATGAAAATATTATAGTAAATCTAGATATTCTCATTGTTCATGCATCGCACATTTTTTGCTTAAAATTTCTCATATAATATTCAAGGACTTTTTTTGGGGTGACTTCTAATTAAAAATGAATTAAATTTATGTTTTTTTAAATGTAAAATCGAATTGCTTGTGTAGTAAATTTTTTTAAATTCTTTACGTCCTTTATTTCAAAGAGAGGTATAAAATAGAAACAAGTGTTAAATGGTTCTCATGCTTCATTCACGTTAATTTTTGCAATCAGTCTCAGAAGTGAAATAAACTATTTTTTTATTTGACCTTAAGATCAAACTTACAGCTTGGTATCAAGTAGACAATTTCACAATCACTCGATCACAATGCGCAAGTATTTTTATAAGAGGCGTCCTGTTTTCCTCATTATAAAAGGCACATGGCAAAAGTCGCTACGACAACGGTAACATATTTAAATTTTCTACAAAACGTTTTCAATGAAAACCTCTCAAAATGATATTCTCCTGTCACTTGATCATATTTTTATAAGAACCTTTAGAAGATGCTCACAATTTGTTCGCTTAAAATAAGCCTACGCACGAGTCTCTGCGACAATTTGAATATTTTAAAAATCCCTACAACTATCATTTTCATTGAAAACTTCTCAAAAAGATCTTTAACGATCAGCCGATAATTTCGAAAGTATTTTTAGAAGATATAATTTTTCCTCTTAAAATGAGTCTACTTACGAGCTGCTACGACAACGAGAACCTTTTTTAATTTGAAAAAAAAAACTGATTTCAATTAGACCTCCTACCATCTTCTGCTTGCCTGTTACTTTTAGTAAAAAAAATCTGGCAAAAATTCGAAAAACATTTGTATGTCTTCTCGGAAATATTTTTTGCGAGGAGCTTCACCCTTCCCAGCTTAATATAGGATAATGTTCAAGCTTTAATTTAAGAGCTTGACGCGGCGAAGCTCCTTGCAAATTGTTTTTTCAAGTAAGCCATACAAATGTATTTCGAGCTGAAGCAATGCGAGGAGCTTCTCTTCCTAAGCTTTAATTTAAGCTTGATGCGCCAAAGATCGCAAATTTTTTTAGAGAAACCATACAAATATTTTTAGATTTTTGATAGCAATTTTTACTGAATGTAACAGGCAAACAGAAGGTAGCAGGAAGTTTAATCGAAACAAGTTTTTTTTGTATTTAAAAATGTTCCGCTTGTCGTAACAGCTCATGAGTAGGCTCATTTTATACGGAAAAATGACGCGCATCTTTTAAAAATACCTTCGAAATGATCTAATGATCGTGAAACGTTATTTTGAAAAGTTTTTAATGAAAACTGTAATTTTAGTTAATTTAAAAAATGTTCCCGTTTCCATGCCGACTCACTCGTATTATTTATTTTA
>JANSTW010046925.1:0-13265 GCA_027564275.1 Diadocidia ferruginosa
ACGAGAAGTATTTTTTCTCATCAAAAACATTCGATAATATCTTTGTTTACATTTTACCATTTTTTGCTCTACTATATTGACAGATATCGGAATTAATCCCACAAGACAGTATATTCTATGGATTCGCTATAGAATGTATCCAACAGCGTATCTGGACACGCCGTTTAATGCCTCGTTTTGCATAGGTCTTGGCGTTTTTTTACGCTGAACAGACGCTGTTTTACTCGCTGATCAGACGCTGTTTATACGCTGGACGCCGGCTGGGGTTTGTTTTTTTTTCTAATAGAAATTAGAACCGACGTTTAGAAATTTTTTACATACAAAAACCTTAAACGCCGGTTCTAAACGTCGGTTCTAAATTTTGGTGTGAACGTAGACTAAAAATCACGATTTTCTGAATTTTTCGATCGTACCTCGCCTTGAGAAAAATTTTAAAACAAAATAACAAGAAGAAAAAATAAAAATAAGCGTCAATTTTTTTTTATTCTAACCTAAAAGTTTGTTTATGTTGACATCATTATACTGATAACATAAAAAACACATATTTGTTGCTTTTGTTTTGTATTAAAAAAAACTGACTCTTTTGGTCGCGTCGCCTGCGCTATTGCTTAAGTGTATAAGCTATCCTTTATGTTTCCAGTATAAGTGAAAAATTTTAATGCGAAATCTGCCAAAATAATAGAATGTGAAAAGAAAGAAATAATCGAATGTTTTTGATTAGAAATAATAAAAACTTTTCATTCGATTTTTTGTTTATCTAATAGTTCCCCATAAAATATTAAAATAATCCTGGCAATTTTTTCAGTGTTGACCAGTGTTATCGGCTACTCATAAAATAATTTTTTGTTCATTTAGGGGTCCTTATTACTTTTTAAAATATTTGTGCGCATCCCACACCTTGTAATAACTAAGAGTTGATTCGAAGCTTATTTTTGATTTGTTTCAATTTTTTTATACAAATTTGACTAAAAAAGTAAAACAAAAATTTATTTATGTCGTAAGCCAATTTTATATGACAAATATTGGTTCTTTATCTTTTTTTTATTATTCTCCATTTATAGACTTCAACTACGAGGTTATATTGTCTTAAATTTGTAATGGGTCGGTTATGCTTATATGATTAACCTTATATTGATGATATCATATAGGAACCTACAGTTTTAAGTGGATTTCGAACCACTCGACCAGAATTCAATTCACCCCTGAAAAGCTACAACACAAATATTTTTTGTGAAAAACATCTGAGTGTGCCGCCAGCAGGATTTGAACCCCGGTCTTCCGCTTACAAGGCGAGTGGTTAACCACCTGTACCATTGCATCGGTAGATAGCACTTTTCTAGTGCAAATATCCAGTCGCACAAAAAACAACCACAAATTGTATGGAGGAACGGATATTATTTTGACGTTTAACATGCCTTGTCAAATATATATATTTCGCTCAATTCGCCGCCACTATAATACACAAATTTAGACTTACACCTTTTTCAAAATAAAACTCTCCAAAAGTTGAACGCATCCCCGTACATTAACCAAAAAAGATATGAAGAAATTTTCCCGCCATTTTTACGAAAATATGTCAATTTCTTTGTAGCGGCCGCGATTTCTAATTTTACGCGGCGGGTATACGTGTTTATTATTATTATTATTGACGATTTAATTGAAATAAAGTTCTAATTAACGTAATTAAAATGTAGTAATTGCATAGATTTATTAGAAATAAGTAAGTTTTTCTTTCTGCTCGCGAAAGTGCGCAACGAAATTTTTCGTCATCATTATTGAAACGCGAACATAACCCCAACAAAGAGTATAATAACAATTTAGAATTTGTGTAAGTTTAAGGTTTATTTTAATAAATTATGGGAAGATAACTTGAAATTTCTTTTAGATAATGAATAACATTAAGAACTATTTTGCAAGTCCGATAAAATTACCGCGGGCAGCAGAACAATTGACTCCGCAAAAGGTGGCCGTAGCAGTTCATCCGCCGCACCCATTGAACGACATGTCGCAGCTACAAGCTAATAATTCAATGAAAATTCCATCAACAAAAGAAACCAATAAGTTGATTGTTTCCAATATGGAATCGGTAATTAGTCTGGTGAAAAAAACGCATAAGGCTAAGAAGAAGAAACGAAAGGAAATCGAACCAGAAATCTGTGACATTTCCAACATTTTGACAAACAGTTTGTGCTTTGTATCGCCAAAGGCTAAACTGGACGACGATACCGAGGATCTGCAGAACATTGAGTCAGGTAGTGGTTTCCATAGATTTTTACTATCCATACTAACTTCCCACATCCTTAAAACTCCTGAACCAAAAAGCGCAAAATTTCTGTTATATGAAAATAATCCCACTTTATTAAATTACAGAAAACATTGTCACAAAGTCGCCAAACAAAAAGCCCCACGACGTAAAACAAATAAAGCCCAATAAATTTGCACACAAAAGCAAGTACGATGAAAACAGCAATGAACCAAAAGCCACAGCAGCTATGACCGACAAAAAACCACAACCAACAACTTCAACTGATTGCAGTAGTGAGTTGAAGGAATCGACGACTGCAGAATCTACGCAAATCATTAAATCAATTGAAAAAGAAGGAACCGACCAGGAATCGACTTCAACAAAAGAATCAAATAAGAGCGAAACGAAAAATACAGAATGGACTGAAGAGAGAGATAAAATGATAGAGTCTAAGGAAGACATCAAATTAGAAGAAAAGAAAATTCCGGAATCAAGCAAAGGCTCTGGCAGTGAGTCAATAGAATCGAATAAAGATATTGGTCAGAAGGAAGACATTAAATTAGAAAAAAAGAAAATTGCAAAATCAAACAAAGACTCTAATCCTAATAGTGGGTCAAAGTCAGAAGGAAAGAAAAAGATAGAATCGAATAAAGATAAAAGTGAGAAGAAAGATAAAAAGAAATTAAAAGAAAAATCAAATAAAAGTCCTACTCAAACTGCAGAGCGGACTAAAGACGTTATCGAAACAAAACCCACCGACACATCAACCCGAACTCCGCCGAAAAAGCTGAACGCATTCGCTTTGATGATGAATGCTCGTACCAAAAGTATCGGCACAAATTCACCCGGGAAAGTTGATATGAAATTAGTTGAGCCGACGGTCGAAAAACCGAACAGCTCAAGTAAAATTAAGCGAAAACTGATGCTCGAAGAATGGGCTGACCGAAAGGGTGGACAAAAGCGTAAGCTACAAGAGGCAGACAGCGAAGAATATGTCAATCGTAAAATGGACAAGCGTGCTAAGCGTTTGAAAAAACTTATCAAAAATGGATGTAAACAAGAGAATGACACAAAGATTGAGGCGACTGAGGAGGATGAAGTGGAAGGTGGCAATAGTTCGGTATTCATTAAGTTGAGTATAAAGAAGAAAAAGAAGAAGAAACCCGTAAAGAAAATCGAAAGTAGTGAAGATGATGAGGAGGTAAATGTTGTCGAAGAAGCGGTGGTTAAAAATGTAATCGCGAAGTCTCCTAAAAATACCAGTCCCAAGCTGAATGGATTTCATAAATCTCCGGTGGAAAAAAAAGAAGATCAAAATTTTGTAGAGGTTTTAGCATCACCAACCAAAAAACGTGATTCTCTTTTGGGTTATTTTAGTAAAATAGCCAAAACTCCGACCAATAGTCCTGAAATAGTCGAAGTAAAATTAACGTCCATTGAGTCGAAAGTGTCAAAGGCTAAACATTTAGATGAAACACCAACAACAGCAAAAAAACGAGGACGACCATCAAAGTCGAAGTTGAAACCAGATGAAGAGACGCCAGAAGTTAATTTGCCCGAAACAAACCAATCTCCATGCAATAGTAAAGTCATATCAGACGATCACTCGGTAGATCGTCCCAGACGGTCATGTCGTGAAAAAACAACTTGTTATAAATTTGATGATTCGCCGATAAAAGGCGAACGAACCAAGAAACGAGCACGTCGTTTGATCAGCGACAGTGAAGATGACGAACCGGAGAAAATAAAGAAAAATGTAAAAAAACCGACTGCTCCACTTGCGTCCATTTTTATCAAAAGTTTTCCAAAACCTGCTATTGACCCGGAGATAGTGCGGGCTCGTCAGGCTTTTTTGATGTCTGGTATCCCGGAAAAAATGAAATTAGACATTGAACGACAGAGGGCCTTTGAGGAATGCTACGAAGTGGATAATTTCGTCTATTTTCCGACCATAAGTCATGTGCAGCAATTCGAACCGGATTGCAGTGCAATGGAACAAAATGTTGATTCGTTTACATTTAAGCAAACTTCACCGGAGCGGCCAATTCATATAAATGAATTCAAGTGTGGCATAGGTACAATGCCGGTCACACTTCTAAAGCGCCAACTGTGCTTTGCGCCTGCTAAGACAGCAGACAAATCACAGTTGGGCAAAGAAATTGTGACCCAGTTGAAAGACAACGATTCAGATAAATTCCAATATTATCGTTGCTTCAAACAATTGCGTAAGAAATCTTGTCTGCCAATTGTTGAGGAAAAGTCCGTTATTCAGCTGGACGATAGCATTGAATTGATCATTTCGACGCCTCCGTCGACGGCCAAAAATTGCACCGAATCCACTTTTACCGATGACTATAAACCGAACTGTTTGAATGAGGTAATTGTAAATTCTTGCCCCGTTGCTGAGCTTAAGAAGTTCCTATCCACTTGGCTAGAGAACAATAATGAACGTCGAAATTATAATTCCGATGATGATTTTGACACAAACTCGAATTCGGTGAGTGGCGTCAATAAGGCCTGCGTTTTGGTTGGTCCAAGTGGTTCGGGCAAAACAAATGCCGTTTACTTGTTGGCCAATGAAATGAATTTTAAAGTTTTGGAAATAAATGCGGGTGGCAAGAGGACTGGGAAAAAAATTCTCCAAGAATTGCAAGAGGCAACGCAATCACATCATGTTAAGGGCGGAGCCGGTGCGGGTCTAACCGCTTCTCAACGTCTACTCTCACAGTCTGATGACGCCTCTGAGCAAAGTCAAAAATTATCACTAATCCTCATTGAGGATGCTGATGTAGTGTTTGAACAAGATTTTGGCTTTGTCGATGCCATCAATCAGTTGGTCTCCACATCCAAACGTCCCGTCATAATGATATCGAATCAATTAAACTGTTCCCACCTAACGCGCTTTATTGCAAACAATTCCATTGAATTTAAACGAGCCAATTCGAAATTTATTTCCAAGTGGCTGTCGATAATGAGCGTTGTGGAACAGTGTTACATTGATGCGGAGCAATGTGAACGACTTTATTTGCGAAATAATTGCGATCTCAGGCGTACAATGTTAGAAATTCAATTTTTTATCTTAAGTGGGGGAGATTGTAAACGGTCTGCTGCTGAAGAACCGAGCAGTCACAAGGGTCTGGTAGATTTCTATACACGAAATCAAAACAACGCCGGTGCCATTCCCACGCCAATTAATCTGGATAATTTCGCCAAAATTATTAACACAAAAATGTGTGCCAAATTCCAGCAGAACCAAGGCGGCGATCTAACCGGAATGTTAGATGTTTACGAAAATCTTTCGTTTGCCGAATACTACGAAAATAGACACGATCGCATCGAACAGGATCGAACAGTTTTGCGACTTAATGAAAAGCTATCGAGCTATGTTGTTCTGTCTTCGTTTGAACAATACTTTGACGATACAAGTTATTGCAGGGATGATAAATTGTTTTTCGATTTAATTGTTGAACCTTCTAAGAGCAGGTATTTTTTCCTCATTTTCTTATCCCTACAAGTTTTAATTGCATTCCTCTCTTTTCAGTGTCCACGCACTATCCTCCAGTATGGTCGGCAGCACAACAAACCTGATCGGAAATCGCAACAAATACCTGGACTATGAACCGTCGTTACGGGCGATTTGTCGCAGTGAACATGTTCGCACTCAAACGGAACGTCGAGGCAGTCGTTTCTATCATTACCTGCGGAATTCAATGATAAATAATTTCTCATTTAGCACAGCCGCGTTTGATGGACATTGTGCGATTTTTGCCGAGGAATTAAAAAATGTTTGCGACGAAGGGGATTCAAAATGAGAGTTGGTAGTAGAGCAACTTTAGATAGATAATTTTAAATCTATTTTTAATTTAATAATATTCTTTTTATTGTTTTTTTAGTTGTAGATAACATTTTATGATCGACCCTTATCTTAACAAAATAATGCGCCTTTAGAATAATAAAGAAAAACAAATATTTATATGAAATGCAAAAATGGATCGTGTCGTTTGTTCGTAAAATTTCGTATTTAATAATTGTAAGTCTTTGATTTTCATTAAATTATGCAGCGCCCTCTTAAAATATATTTAAATTTTATGGTACAAGCCTTAGTTTAGGTCAAAATAGTCAAATTGCCCGTGCGTTGGACGGATAGATAGACGAAAAAACAGACGGACGGCTGGAGAGACAAACAAACAAACAGACGGACGGAAATACGTATATACAGTTGGACGGACGTATATAGATAAACGAGCAGACGGATAGACGGACAATAAGTTGGACGGACTGACAGACCGACAAACGGCATGACAGACGAACGGATAGATGGACGGACGGACGGAAAAAAGGGCGGACGCATCTACGAACAGACGAAGGAAAAGACAAACGAACAAACAAACCAATGGGCAGACAGACAAACGGACAAAACAACGGACAGACGAACGAATAGATGGACGGACGGACTGACGGACATACAAACAAATAAACGGACAGACGGATAGACATACGTCATATGAACAGACGGACGGAAAGACAAACAAACAGACAGACAGTTGTACGGTCAGACTGATGGACAGCGGACGGTCAAACGTGCGGATAGACACTTTTCACTTTTTGAAATCAGGGCATGATAAAAAGCAACAACAAAATTGTATATTTAGGTACCTACATATGAGCCGCTTATTTTGAAAGTAGCATGAGTCCACTTCTTTTAAAACGAGATATTTAAGTGTTTGCGTTTTAACATGTTTAAAAATCCTGATGTCAGCTTTCGAGTAGATTTACTTGTAGTTATTATCTAGGGATTCCAAAATTTATTTCAGTATATAAATAAATTGTTATAGACAGGGACGAAACCGGTTTCATAAAACTAAAACCAATACCATTAAAACCAGAAAACCAGAATAAATAATATATAAAATCATAACCAAAACCAAAATTATAAATATTATAAAACCAAAATCTTACAATTCGAAAAACCAAAACCAAAATTTGGGTTTGATTTAAATTTTATTTAAAACTAAAAGATCTAAATATAAAAAGTTAAATCTTATCCTCAGATTAAACTTAAAGTTAAAGCTTTTTTTTTTGACGAAAACGATACAAAATAGCTCAAGTAACGTCTTTCGATCATTTTTGTCGAAAAATAATTTCAAAACTATAAAACCAAAACCAAAATTTGAAAACTTGTAAAACCATAACCAATATTCCAAATCTTATAAAACCAAAACCAAAACCCTTACCATTTATGACTTATTGGAAAAACCAAAAACCAACCCAACTCTATTTTCAAATTTGTCGTTTAAAAATCACCAGAGGCCCGATTATGAAACTCGACATTATCGGTATCGAGTCGAGATTCAAATGTTAATATGTTCGTATGTAGCTATTATGATTTCTACTAATAACAAAGAATGCTGAAATTTTTATATCTGTAAATTTTTTTCTACATAACCCTATTTTTAGATGCATGTACAAAAAATATCAAAAAGTGTTTCATTCCATTTTCCATATGTTTTTGGTAAATGTTTGTTGAAAACACGTGAAAATGTAACGTCTAACAGTCTACGTTTCTGTCCATATATGGATATTTTTTAATGAATAGTAAAAGCAAACATGACTTAGGGAAGACAATAATTGGTCGATATACCCTATATAAAAAAGTCCAACAAAATTTAAAACAAAAACCGTTTTTTCCCCGCAGCAAAATATAAATTCACAATCTATTTCAAATTCTTACCGCCTTTTATCTCGAAAAAAATACACCGCGCCTAAATGTATACACTAGTATATTCGCCGCATAAACCGCACACGGCCTCACGCGCGCATATACAAGTTTTTTTGACAACTTACGGCGAATTGGCGCGAAGCGCGCAGCAATATGTCCCTTTTGTGCAGAGGTAGAAAAATTTTGATATTCTAAAAAAATCTGTTCGCGAATGTGAGTAGCTGCTGCTGTGCTGAGAATGGCCAGTGCAGTTTTATGATTTTATATAACAAGTTGAATTAAAAATAAAGTGTTTGTTGTAAATAATCCCGGAACAGCCGACCGGACCGACCGATTCTGTTTAAAAATATTCAAACAAACAAACAATTATCGTAAGTTAATCGCATTTTATTCAATTTGTTTTGTTGCATTCGAATTACGTTGAATGCGCGACAATTTTTTTTCGCATTTTTATGAAAAAAAGAAAACTTCAGTTGATAAAAAAACTAAAAAAGAAGTGCCAGGCAATTGAATCGGCGGAGCTATGGAACCAATGCAGACATCCACAGCATCGCTGATTTCGTTACTGGATGATCGTAGGGAGATGTTAGCTGAGGAACTAAATGAAATATTTCAAGAAATTGAAGATGAGCAGGACATCATAGGCACATCAAAACCATCACCGAACGATAGTAATAGCTCAGCCACCACCACCACCACCACCACAACAACATCAGCCGATGAATCTTTTAATATCTTGAAAGATACTAGCATAAAGTTGGTATTCTCACCACAGCCTGTAGCACATCCCAATAAAATTCTTCAAACTTCCAAAAATAGCATTTTGAAAACGAAAACTGCGCTAATTCCAACATCGATAAATGTGAGTATATATTGATATTGGTTAGGTAATTTGAAATCCCAAGGCAAGATTCAAGGTTGTTGCGTCCGCCAATTATTATTATATATTTTGACTTGTAAAATTTAACTCACTTTCTACTAATTATATATTGTCTTTTGTAGCAGCTATAGAATATCGCGAGATCTAAAAATTATAAATTATTCCAAATAAATCGATATGAGGAACATCTGAGAGGGTTCAAGCAAAATAAGTCCGCCAAAGATTAGAAATAAAATCGTCATTAAAAGGCTGTCACCCAAAAAAAAAACGTCCGCACCAAAGATATATGTAACTTATACTTTCGCTGAGATTCGATAAAATTAATCCTTTTTTGAAAGTTGTTGTTGTTTTAAAATGAGAAGCTGTTTCGAATTTGTTTCTAGAAATTTTATAATTTATTTATTTATTAGATTTTAATTAAATTTGATTTAACATACAGCCCAGGCCAACACTGCAATAATTTGGATAATTTAATGCTAGGCGAGTAAGATGAAAATGTGCTGGTACAATTATGTCCTAGAAGAATGTACGCAATCTTATAATAATGCGACATATTATTTAGAATTGAAATTAATTAATTTAAGGATATTCGCAAAATTACAAATTATTTCAAAAATTATTAATAATTTTCAATGTTACAGATTGTATTAGATTGAGGACGAGGCGAATATTATTGATAGCAATTATTGTAAATCTCATAACATATCCTAAAATGACCTGTGCGAGTTGCTGACAACACTCCACCTCATTGGTATGGTCGTCAATGAATACCACCATGGTATCAGATAGAAAAAAATTGATAAAATATTGCTTTCTATGCTGCCTATCGTTTTGATGATGCGATGATATCCTATCTCGCCTTATATTTAATATGGGTTGGGCTAAATTGCTGCAGTGTTCTATATAAATCCTTCTTGTAACACTCAAACCCCCTTTTCTGTGGCAATTTAAAACTAAATTTTTAGATAGAAAAATATTTTCAAAGTTTTTTTTTGACTTTGGAGTAGAGGATGATGATTATGATCTATATCTCGTTGCAACTGTGACTTAATAATTGCTAAAGAAATAAAATAAATCCTTATAAGTACTGCGTTTTTCTGTGGCTAAAATCTAAAATTTTCCAATTATATTAAAAATATGGCATCTACGCCAATCTACGCGTACCTACTTATAGCTAAAAGAAATATTTTTAGGTTTTAGCTCATTGACCTTCATATTTAAGAATTCTTATAAAGTTCAGAATTTATTTTTATATGAAAAATTTATATAAAAAAATTAAATCTAAAAGTGCCAAAAATTTACAAAAAATATTATCCCTTCTACATCCTGAATATCGTATATATATGCCCTATTTGCATATCACAAACATAATTGTAGAATTAAAACACAAAACAAAAAATTATATGGAAAATCTAACCTCATTTTTTTCAAATTCAGCCGTTCTAAATGTATTTTTTTCTAGTCTCTCTGTATACTGCGACACTACATTTTGTTTACAAAGTCTTAAAATAATATAAATAATAAATAATTTATTTTAATAATATTTTGTTATACGCTTTGCATATTTTATATTTTTATATATTGCACCCAGATAATTGTCAGGGCAAATTTGGAAGAAGTGCGTTCGCTAGATATATGGGAATTGCGCTCGGAATTGCGCGTCCTATGATAATATTGAAATAATTTATATTTAATCGATGAACATTGAACAATAATAAAGATTGGCAAGAAAATTATAAGTTTATTATTATATTTATGCTATACTCTATAGTTGCTCTTTCAAGTAATAAAGGAAGAAATTTATAATCATGATTTAATTGTATCTACAAAAACAAAACCTTTTATTGCTTGATTTAGTCAAATTTTGTTGAATATAAAGAATAATTTCAAATTTTTAATTATATTTCAAATCGCTGTATTGGCCTAGACTCTATAGGGCTTAAGAATTTTATGCTCACAGGGACCGGTTCAAAATTTGTATGATAACCAATAATATGGCATATTTCAATAAGACGGAGAAATATTTCCCACGATTTTTTGCTTGTATTGTAGTTCAGATAGAAAACAATTAGCATGGTAGAATTAATATTATATGCCTGTAACTAATTATGCTCAAATAAAGCAAATATTTTCATAGGTAAAGGAGAAAGTCTTCTTATTAGTTACTGTTGCCCTTGAACACACAATTTACGCAGTTAAAATACTTATTCACCTCTTTTACCTATAATATCAAGACATTTATTTGTCAATTTCATAAATTTCGTACCAAAAGACATCCAATAATTTTATAAGTTTTCTATAGAACTTCCAAAACCTACATTAAAGCATCAATGACTTTCAGAGAAGTCCTTCATATAAGACTTCCGCATATTACTTCCTAAACTTTCGAGGCTCGAAAAAACCTCCAAGACTTAAAAAAGAGATTTCCAAGACTGACTTCAATAAGACTTTCCATATATAAGTCTTCCAAGAATCCTATAAGACATCAAAAAGACTTTCAAAAATTCTAATACTTCCTATACATCCATAAGAGTTCCAAGACTCCCATTAATCTTCCAAAAGGCTTCTGATACTTCTAATACTTCCCATACTTCCATAAAACTTCTAAGACTTCCAAAGTCTTCCAAAATTTTAAATAGACTTCCATAGGATTCCAGTACTTCTAATATTTCTAATACTTCTATAAGACTTCCAATACTCCCAAGACTTCTAATGCTTCAAATACTTCCAAAAGACTTCCAATAATTCCAAGACTCTAAATACATTCTAGGACTAACAAAAACTTCTAAAGCTACGGCTTATGAATTTCATTCATAAAAGAGAACGTATACGTCCAACGTATACGTCTGCATGGAAGCCGCAGCTTAACACTTCATTATATGAATACTAAAATATTATAGTATTAAAAGAGGACATTATTAGTAATTTGCAATTACTACAGTTGTCTGTTCTATAATCTATAAAAAAAGACTATTTTTTATAAATTAAAATAATTATTGTATTAAATTTTGAAAGACTTCCAAAATGTCAAAAAGACTCAAAAATTTCATAAGACTTCCAAAAGACTGCCAGGACTACCAAAAGACTTTCATAAGCCTTCTATCGCAATATTTAAAGACTTTCATATAACTTCCAAGTCTTTTGAAAGGACTTCCAAAATGCCAAAAAGGTTCAAAGCATTCAAAAGACTTCTAGGACTACCAAAAGACTTTCATAAGCCTTCTATCGGAACATTAGAAGACTTTCATATGATTGCCAAGTCTTTCAAAAGACTTCCGAAATGTCAAAAAGACTCACAACTTTCATAAGACTTCCAAACTCCCACAAAACTTCCAGGACTACCAAAAGACTTTCATTAGCCTTCTATCGCAATATTAAAACATAAAAGACTTTCAAGTCTTTCAAAATCCCTCTATCGCAATATTAAAATTCTTTCATAAGACCTTTCAAAAGATTTCCAAGATGTCAAAAAGACTCAAAATTTTCATAAGACTTCCAAGCTCCCAAAAGACTTCCAGGACTACCAAAAGACTAACAAGACATCCAAAGACTTCCAAACCTTTCTAAATAATTCTGAAGACTTCTAATACTTCCCTAAAAGACTTTAAATACTTCCATTGCACAATATGTATGATCTGCAAGCTACTTTAATCTAAAACTTTCACCACTTCCAAAAGTCCTCCAAGATCAGAAAAATTCCGTAAAGCTGAATTAAATTCATTCATAAAAGAGAATATTAAAAGACTTTCACTAATGTAATTTAACCTATTCGTATACGTCTCCATGCAAGCCGTAGCTTTAGACTTCCAAAAGACTACAATTTACATAAGACTTTTAGAAGACTGCCCAGCTTCTAAAAAACTTCCACGAATGTCAAAAGACTTACAAGGCTTCCATAAAACTACAAAGTTTAAAAAAAAACTTCTTAAGGACTAAAACTAAAATCATAATTTCCCATAAAACTTTTTAAGACATTCATAAAGCTTCCAAGGCTTCCATAGGATTTTCAAGACCCTATAAGACTTGCATACTACTTTCAAAAAAATTATTTAATATCTCTAAGCTTCCTAATTACTTCCAGAACTTTCTAAAGGCTTCCAAGATTTCCGGAAAATTTGCGTAAAACACTTCCAAAATGTTCACGTCAGCTAAGACTTTGGACCTGTCAAAATACTTAGAAAAGATTTTTATAAGACCTGAAGGCCTTTCAAAAGACTTCTAAGAGATTTCCAAAAGGCTTCTATAGGATTTTGTAAGACTTCCATTCTTCTTTACAAAAAACTTATAAATGACTAGTTTCCAAAAAACTTCCAAGTGGACTTTTAAGATAAACTATTCAATTTTCCGAGGGGGAAACCACTTACGGAAATCTTGGGACAAGGGTACGGAAATCTTTTCGGAAATCAGAAATCTTTTCGGTA
>JANSTW010046936.1:0-11659 GCA_027564275.1 Diadocidia ferruginosa
GAAATCTCTGAATGCATTTTGAAACAGAAGTTTACCGTTGACAAAAAAGATAAAGAAAATAATTGCATTCAAGTTCATTGTTTTGATGATTACCATTGTGTACCAGATCCAAAAGAAATTGATCCAAATTTGAAAACTTTAATAATATTTGACGATATTATGCTTGAAAAACAAAATAAAGTAGAAAATTATTACACCAGAGGAAGGCATAATAATGTTGATTGTTTTTATATTAGTCAAAATTATATTAAACTTCCAAAAACTACGATTCGAGAAAATGCAAATTTATTCATTATTTTCCATCATGGTCGTCACCGCATGCTTCTTCGCTTTGTGAGATCTTAATTTCAAAAAAAAAAAAATATCGAATATTCACAAGTCACACGAAAAAGTTTATATCACTTTGGTAATGTTATAACATTTCAGGGTCGCAAAAACCAAAACCAAAAATAAAAAACACTTTTCAGTAAAGATTAATACTCAGATAAAACCTTATATTGCATTAACCACACAAAAATGCGAGTGAAGAGAAAAACGAGAAGCAGCTTGTATCGTTTGGCCAAAATCAATTATTCCACTCTTTCAAAATAGAAAAGAGGAAACTAATTTTCTCTATGATGTTGTTTTGTTTTAATTAAGACGTTTTTGGAATTGAAAAACTTAATATTGCTACCTGACAATTTTATTCACCTGATATAATTTGGTATTATTGCTAAATAATGCAACTTTTTATCATTTGTGGTTTCGGAGGGTTGTGGGGGAATTTTGGGTGAGCCAGTTTTGGGGGTGGATAATTTTGCATATTGATTTTATATGATATTTTTGGTGAAAATGTAAGCTTTTTAACCGTTTATAGTCGATTTATTGATGTGAGGAATTGACGGGTGATGGGGAAATTTTAGGTGAGCCAGAAACGCCTTTTATATACTACTCATAAGGGCTTTATTATTGACTACTTCGCGTTCAATTTAGTGAAATTGGAAAGTGGGTTTTTGGGTGTCCTAGAAATTTTGATTTTGCTTGATTTTATTGTGTAAAATGACTTTATGATTGATGATTTTTGGCTTTAAATGTTGTAAAATAGAAAATGTGGATTGTGGGTTTTGGGTGTCCTAGAAATCTGGTGTGAAAAGGCTTATAATTGAAAGTTTATGATGAAAATGGGTTGATTATTGGCTATTTGACTTTATATTTAGTGAATTGAAAAGTGGGTTTTTGGGTGTCCTAGAAACGCCCATTATATACTACTCATATCTTTAGTTGACTGAGCGAGCCAATAACTGGCTCGCTCAGGTCCTTCATTTTGAAAAACTTTGAAAATTTACCTCATCTTTAAGTATTTTACCTTAAAAATACATAGAATAACTGTTTAAAAAAATGCAGAATACTGTATCGATTTCCACCCCATATTTTTTATTCATTTTTTGCTTTATTTTTACAATAAGACGTGCATAGTTACTAAAACTTTTGTGTGTAATTGGAAAATTTAAAAAACCTTCGTGAAGTTAGTTATTTTAAATTTTTGGCAAATGTTTGGTAGAACTGTTTTATAGTGCTTTTTTCCTGTATTTTTATTATATTTATTTTTCGTTCTGGCACGGTCCAGAACTGCTTATATATATATACTACTAAAAACGCGTAAAGCTTAAAAATGAACAATCATATACATAAATGTAACAAGATTCAAGTCCGCTTGCCATCACAATTTTTTTTAAGATTTTTTTCAAAAATAATTTAGATTAATTTTAACGATTTCCAATTGGCTGAGTGGTCCTTTAATAAAATCACACACACAAAAAGCAAAATTACCAAAAACTTTGCAAAATGAAATAAAACCAACTTTGTATGATAAACAATTTAAACAAGTGATTTCATTAAGAAAGAACCACTCAGCCAATTAGAAATTAATTGTTAAAATAATCTAAATTATTTTCGAAAGAAATGGTGGAAAAAAACTCTGAAGGCAAGCGGACTTAAACCCGCGCAATCAATTAACGAACCACCACACCGACAATGCCAGTGTTTTTCAAAAATATGTTTTAAAAATACAACTAATTTTTTCTTAAGAAATTTTTCAGATCTTTTATAGTTAATATATAATTATATAAATGAGTTGATGTAATGTTATTATTTTTCTTTGATGTATGTTTAGTGGTATATGTAAACTATTCAGATTGCACTTTGTTTTTTACATATATAAGTGAAATTTGTGTAAATGATTGTTTATTTTTAAGCTTTATGCGTTTTTAGTAGTATATATATGATATGATCAGTTCTGGACTGCGTCAGAACGCCCCATGTATATATACCATTGTATCAAAGTCAAAAAATTTTTTTAGGGGAATCAAATGTGTTGTACCAGAAGTTTTATTTTTTTGGCTTTTCTTTTTTCTACACCAATTATAGCTGAAGGAGGAAACTATTACCATAAGTCGGATAACATAAGATCAAACGATTATATATCCCTTGAGAAGTTAAAAGAATTTTCTTCTCAAGCGGAAAGCTATTTTTCACAGTTTTTACGGCAACAGCGATCTAGTGAAGCAATTTATAAAAATCGTTGTGAGCTTAAGTTGGTTGCTGATTATGAATTTTTTCGTGTTATTGGCAATAATAACTATGCAAATGCAGCGCGGTATTTAGTAAGTTGTTTTTTTGTACATTACTGCTCTTTCATTCTTTACATGCACTTTTTTGCTCAGGAAAAAAGTAATAAAATAATCTTTAAATTATTATTTTATAGTAGTTTATTTTACGTTGCTTAGGTAAATATGATTGAGCGAATTAATGGCATCTTCACTCAAGTAGATTGGGGAATTGACATTAATGGAAATCGATTGGTAAACCTTGGTTTTTCTATTAAGGAAATTAAAATTTTTGATCGACCTACTAGTACATTGCCAACACATTTTAATTCTATGGTTTCAACACGGAATGATGGCTCATTTTCTTCACTTGACGTTCTTAAAGTAAGCTTTTTTAATTTTAATATTAGTTATGCAGCAAATCACTCAGAATAAGAAATTATTAAGTATTAAGTGTTTTACATTTTATTATTGCAAATTATCAATTTTACCGTTTTTTCTTCATAACTGTTTAACTGCTGTTTACGTTTTAGTCATTCTCTACGGAAGAAGGCACTAACGGCACTTGTTTAACAATTTTAATTTCTGCTAAAATTTTCGATTTTGGTATTCTTGGCATGGCGAATATTGGACATGCTGAAGAACGCGGTCTTTGTGCTATAAAACCATACAATAACACTTACATGAACACGGCAGTTATTAGTGTTCGCCGGAAGTCGGAATTGATGATTACTCGTGTTGTGGATCTGGTTGTAGCGCATGGTGAATATCTTTGTTATTATTTTAAGTTTCATAAAACTAGTAATTTATTTTTACTTATTTAATATTAACAAATTTTTTGTTTATGTTTAATTTGTAGTTAGAAATTTTTTTAATTTTAGAGCTGGGTCATACCTGGGGTAGTTTTCATGACGACATTGATGATCCTGAATGCGTTCCACCGAATTCGCAAAGCGGTCGTTATGTAATGCACGAAAGCTCAAACTCCGGTTATGACAAAAACAATTATAATTTTTCACCATGTTCTATTAAATCGGTTCATAAAGTATTATTTTATTTTTTACATGCTTTTTTTTAAACTTAAGTTTTTATAATAGTAATGAAATTATTTTATTGACATTTATAGGTACTTTACGAACTTGCACACAAATGCTTTGTGGAAGAAAAAGCAGCGCTTTGTGGTAATGGGATTTTAGAGGTGGGCGAGGAATGTGATTCAGGCGGTCAGCTTTCTGCTGGTGCTGGCTTGACTCAGGGCAATAAAAACTTTAGTAATAGTGATTCTTCTTTGTCTTTAATTGACGCTTGTTGCACTTTGGAATGCAAATTAAGAAAGTATGTTGTATGCTCACCACATCATTCTGAGTGTTGTTCACCGAGCTGCCATTACGCTACAGCTAATACTCTTTGTCAGCCGAAGAGTCCAGACACGTGCAAGCGTGAAGCATTTTGCACGTACGTTTGCTTTTTATATATTTTCTCAAGTATTTCTGTACACAAAGTTAAACTGTTTTGTTTGTAAAGTATTTTTTAGCAGTCAAAGCTGATTTTTTAGTGGCAATAGTAGTAGCTGTCCAGAAGCACTACCAGTAGAGGACGGTGCTGAGTGTGTTGACGAAGGAAAATGTTTTAAAGGAGAGTGTATCTCGTTTTGCCAACAACTTTCTCTTGATTTAACGCCGTGTATTTGTGAAGAAGGTAAATATTTAAGCCAATTATAAATTCTTCTGAGTTTGTTTTTCAAATATTGTGCAATAAAAATTTTTATTGTATGTTTTTACTACTGGTAGTTTTCACACTTTCACTTAAATAAAAGGCTAAAACTCAATAAGTTTTTTTTATTTTTACAACTATTATATTTTATGAACTAAAACATTTCAGTAGCTCAATCATGTCAGCGTTGCTGTCGATCTTCAAAGACAGGAAAATGTGAGTCGGTGAAACCTATTCGCTTTTTAGCAGAAGGCTCAATATGCATACAAGGACAGTGTCATAATGTACATCTTTTATAAATTACTTTGAAAATTATATTTTGTATGTTTTAATTTTCTTTTTAGAACGTTTGTGAGAAAAAATTAACAGATAAAGCATCAATATGGACTTGGTTTAAACATTTTCAAGAAGCTCCGAATCGTATGTTTTCAATTCAACGTTGCTTAAATAAATTGAATTGACTGATTTAAATATTTAGCACGATTTTTTGCCGACAATTTCATTTTTATAATCGTCTTTGTTTCATTACTTATTTGGTGTCCGTGTGGAGCGCTAATTGTTTACATGGTTAAATTTGTTGTTAATAACAGAAAGGTTACAAGCATTGTTTAATAATAGGGAAGGTCCCTATTTTTTGTTGCAGAAATAATAAAAGTCAAATTGTACTTCTAAGACTATTCAAAAAATCTTTTAGTCTTATCTCGTTTTCTAGAGAAATGCTACATGAAAACTATTTTAGGATCAAAAGCGACATATTGAGATGTTACAGAACTCTGGAGAGGAAGATGTGTACGTTGTGCCGATGACCAAAAGAATATATCGATCGCCTTGATATTTTTAAATTGTATTTCTTGTGATTTTTTTCCATAAGTCTATCATCTACCTTACATTTTTATGCAGTCAATTACAGAAAATCAAAATAGCAATTAATAGAAGGCAAAAACGGTGAAGTCTCAAAAGTAAACTAAAATGGTAAATCAAGCAATGTAAAATGTCATTCAATTAAATAGCCAACAATTAGTTTTGAAGCTTCCTTGAAGAAATTAGCAAATTAAATTAGAGTTATTTGGTCGTCAACAATCATGCAAATGTTCTCGGCTTCCATTTGTTCAAAGGCCGCACTAAATTCGTCAGCCGTGAAAACAAGTTGGCTCGTCATTAACGTTTGTATTTTTTCCTTTACCTCTGCCAAATTAACTAAATCACCAGTTGAACCACTATTAACAACACTGTCGAATGCTTTTCGGAAAACATCTTTGAATCTTTTATACCTAAATATATAATGAGTTAGTGATATCTATTAAGATATTAAATTGAAAGATCTTATTACTTATACTTTATTACTAATCTATATTTAAAATAATTACCTGTCTACAGAAACCGCGGGAGTAGGTTTAGCTCGTTTTGCCAATACTTGAGGTCCATCAATAACATCTAAAAAGGCCATAAAAATTTTTTTTAGTACGTTTTTCTAATATTTTTTCTCTGTGCAAAAATTCAACAACCAAACGTCTGAAATACTAAAATAAATACTTGAAGACAATTGAGCTGCAGAATCTATAACACTCGATAACATTTCCGAATCCATTTCATCGGCGTGTCTAAAACATAAAAAATGAAATATTGTAAATGTTGAGGTTATAGAATATAGTAACCTCTTAGCGTAACGTGCAGATCTTGTATTTGATGAATCCTGAACTGTTTCTTGCTAAACGAAAATAAATTTAACATATTTTAATTACTTATTCATAAAAAAAATTTTAGTGTAATCTTTCCTAAAATAATAGATTAAAATGAATACTGTATCCATATCTTCTTCGGCAATGTCATCGTTTTCGTTTGGCAAACGTTTATTGGCTTTACGTTGTTCAAATTCCACGCGCTCTTTCGGCTTTTCCTAAAAGCAATTCTAGTAATTTAATAAATACTTAAAAAACAAAAAGATGTGAACAAAGTTCTGACAATGTTCCTAATCAATATATTCTAGAAATTCAATTTTCTAATTCATTTAAAAACCTTAAAGCAAGCAAAATACAGCAGCTCGTAAGCCTTCTTTGCGTCATTCAATTCAATTTCTTTAGCCAAACGAGCTTTAGCCATTGCAGTTGAAAGACGAATTAGTGTTTCTAACTGACGCGCAGTTACTGGCATTGTCTACAACAAACAATATTATATTTTACTAAATAAAGTTAGGAAAACTATACCCTTTCACGATCAGCGCGAGACAAATCAGCAGATCGTAATTCAGCATATCGTTCGGAAATAAATTCTGAAGCAGCTTGACTTAACTTTGGTTTAACAGCCTTGGCCATATAAATATATTTGCGAATAAACTCCGTGCTCAAGATCTTGCGGCTAAAAAAACTCAGATAAAAGAGAAAGTATGATTTAAAATAACTACTTACTAACCTTTCTTCAACTGCAGTCCAATCACGATTTTTTTCGTAGACTTCAGTAGTTGTTGAACCTTCATCATCATGTTGATTAAACGTTGAATGGGTTTCAACAGAGATTCCCAAGGGTAAAACTGTTCCGTCCGGCTCACCGGGTGTGCGATAGCGATGCAATTTAAGAACATTTTCTGCAACAGACTTGTCGCGCTCTATGTCATGCTAAAAAAGAACACTAGACTGAACAATTAATATTGGGGTCTAATAGATAGACCCCAATATTAATAGAAGGGTTAAACAAACATCATCAAGAAGAACAAATATCAAATCAAAACGTGACAAAAGGGAGTCCTGCATTCCAATGTTTTCCATTGGTGTTTTATACAAATTGTAACGACCATAGACGGGGTTAGCAGCTGCCAAAACAGAACAACGAGCATTTAATTTTGCATGAATACCAGCTTTAGAAATTGATACACGACCTTGTTCCATCACTTCGTGAATAGCAGTACGATCAATGTCGGACATCTAAAATAATTAAATTATAAGAAGCAAATTTATTAGTAAATTTACCTTATCAAACTCGTCAATACAAACAATACCACGATCAGCCAACACCATTGCACCTGCTTCTAATCGACGTTCTCCACTATCATTGTCATTTACTACAGCTGCAGTAAGACCTACACCCGATGAGCCACGACCTGTAGTTGAAATTACTCGTGGAGCAGTATGCATCACATATCTGCAAAACTTCTTTTTAAAAATCTTATAAAATATTTAATTGTAAAAAATTTGAAAAATAAATAAAACTGAACCTCAAAAGCTGGCTCTTCGCTACAGATGGATCACCAATAAGTAAAACATTAATATCACCACGTAAACGTGTCCCATTTTCAAGAACTTTTTCTGAACCACCCAATAATAAACATAAAATTGCTTTTTTAACTTCGTCATGACCATAGATTGAAGGAGCCAAAGAACGCGCTAATAAATCAAAAATGTCTTTGTGACGACTCATTTTACGAATATTTTTAATGTCTTCTTGTTCAAAATTTGGCTGCATGTCTTTACTCAATAAACGAATATTGTTGGAAATAAGGACTGATCTGTAATTATTTTTTAAATATAAAATTTTCAATTAAAGTTTATCTAACAAGAGATTATGCAAATATCAAAAAACTAGCCTAAAATTTCCGGTTGATGCACCGGCTTGCTTATTAGGCAAAACGCGAAATAGCCCCACAACATGCACTCGATCACCCGGTTTACAACTATCTGCTAAGTCATCATCCGCAATAACATCTACATTACGAGGCAAGTGTCCAGGAGGAGCATTTTCAGGTAATTCCTAAAAATTGAAAAAATATATATATTTAAAAAAGAGAAGGAAGTACTTGAATGGAAAATGTTTGATGATCTTTGTAAATGCAAAGCCCAAATTCTGTTTCAAGCGGATTTTTATTTTCATCCTAAAAAAAATTATAAAAAAATTAAAGGAAAAGCAATGTAAAACTTCTTTAGGATATGCATTACTCGTTTGAATAGCATTATATGACGTAAAGTCTGTATATTTTTTTTCCAAAGATTTTTTTGTAACCGGACAGTAATGAAGGCTTTTTACAATCTTCGAGCGCACCAAAGAACCTAAAAGTGATTAGTATTTTAATATGATATTTAGATACAAGAAAGAATTAGATACAAAATAAAATATATAATATAAACGCACATTTTGTAACAACACCTTCACAGCAGACCATATTACCCAAAAATTCAGACTTTAAATTGCGTGGGTTTACATGCCGGTCACCAAAAGAGCCCTCAAAGCCTACATGAAATTCACGATCTTTTGCAAATTCATGGTCTGTACGAGAAATCGCCTCTTTTAAAGCATTTTCTAGGCAAACGACTTCATCAACAAAATTTTTGATAAGGCTAAAAAAATTTTAAAAAGATTGGTGAAAAGCACCTAACAACTAATAAAACAAGGATTCTAAAAGAGCGTTTCGTACCCATTTGCACGATCAGGATGTTTACGTCTAATGCCGTTTATATCCACAATCAACCGACTACTATTTTCACGAATCAATTCTTCAACCTTTTGAGAATTTGTTTTATCTTCTGCCTAAAAAAACTCATAAGATTATCCAGTAACACAATTAAGACCACCGATGATTTATATAAGCAATTTTTTCTAAACCTCCATCCAAATTTGGCGTTTATTTCACATATATTATTAACAAAAGCATTATTAATTACTATTAATAAGAGCTCTTAACAGTTAATAATATCAACTTTATTTTAAAAAAAATATTAATTTTTTATTTGTCCTTATTAGTAAGCATGATTTATTTCAATTCCAGAAATTCTAAAAAAAAAAACAAGTTTACTGAAGAATTAAACTAAAAGGTCACCAAAAGATGTTTTAAAGGAAGAGCTAAAAAGTCTTAAAAAAGTATTTACAACAAAAATTTACACTATCATCAAGGATATTTAAGTACTCTTGAGTAATTTCACGATGGCGATTTTCATCAGCTTTGTCAACAAGACCAAATGCATCCATAATTACTTGCTAAAAAAAACTAAAAAAATATTTAAAAAGTTTTATTTATTATTGAAAATCATATAAAAAATTATTTTTTGTAATAGATCTTATAAATCGTAAAACAAATTAATCTTCAGCTAGAAAAAAAATTCGTCAATAATTAAGAAAATTAAATTATTTTTATATTCATTCTCCCTACAAAATTTCCTTTTAGAGCAATCAGTATAAACAAAAATTTTACTTTTATAAAAGTTTCAAGAATATTAATTCCAAATTTTCTAAATAATATTTCCCGCGCTCTTTGAATTCCTGAAATAGTAGTCCGGTTTTAAAACGATTTATTAAAATTACGATCAGCAGAAAATTTCATGGATCTTTAAACGCAAAATGTGTAAAGATTCCTCCTGCTTTTGGTTTTTGTATATTTTTTTATATATTCTTTTGAAGTACGTCAGTATACTTCTTTTAAATAGTAATTAGTATAAGTTAATTCTAAGTAACTGAAAAGTTTTGATTGCATTTTGTATTAATGAATAGTCAAAAAAAAATTTAAAAAACTTACTTTCTGGGGTTGTCAAAAAGAAATATTTTCTAGAATATTTATTTGATTTTATACTTAATTGTAACTGAGGTATTTAATTTGATGAAATTTCATTTTAGTGTTTTTTAATTCGGCTTATAATTTGCTTGCCTATATAATAGTCTTTCTATTCCGTTTGCATTAATAACTTCTAGGAATTTATGCCAAGATTTTTTTTGTGTTGTTTATGGCTAATTTTTTAGAGACAAATAATAAAATTAATTAAGGAATTAGTGTTTTGCAAAAATGGGTATTTCCCAGGACAATTGGCATAAAAGAAGAAAGAGTGGAGGAAAACGCAACCCTATTCATAAGAAGAGAAAACACGAACTTGGTCGCCCTGCGGCTAATACTAAGGTACACGATTTTTTTTGTTAGTTTACAATCTGTGTTTTTAAAAAATATAGTTGTAATTTTTGTGATCCTTTATGCAATAAAATTTAAATTTTGACAAGACTATTTTAAATTCTTGTGTTTGCTTAAAATTTTATAAGCCTTGTTAAGCTTGAAATATTGTTAACTTTATTGTTTACATTTAATTTTAGATTGGAGGTAAGCGCATTCATCTCGTTCGCTGTCGAGGTGGAAATATTAAACATCGAGCTCTTCGATTGGACACTGGAAACTTTGCTTGGGCTTCTGAAGGTTTATTTTATAGTTTGTAAAAAATAAAAAAGTTTTTACTAAAATTTATGACAAGCTTATAAGTGAAATCTAGGATGCACGCGTAAAACTCGTGTAATTGATACTGTTTACAATGCTTCAAACAACGAATTGGTGCGTACAAAGACCTTGGTAAAAGGATCTATTATTACTATTGACGCTGTGCCTTTTCGTCAATGGTATGAGGCTCATTACGCTCTTGCTTTAGGTCGTAAGAGAGGGCAGAAGCTTAGTGAAGAAGAGGAGGCACGTATTAGCGGAAGCATCAAAAGGTCTAAAAAGACTCTAAAAAAGTATTCTGATCGTCAAAAGCTTTCTGGTGTTGAGCAGCATTTAGCAGAACAGTTCTCATCTGGTCGTCTTCTTGGTTAGATTTTTTTAGAATTATGAAATCGAATTTTATTGAATTAATTATTTTTTTGAATTTTCAGCTCGTATTAGTTCTCGCCCAGGTCAAAGTGGGCGTTGCGATGGCTACATTTTGGAGGGCAAAGAGCTTGAATTCTATCTTCGTAAGATTAAGGCCAAGAAAGCTAAATAAGCTTAACTGGAGTTTTTTTCTGTTGATGTGTTATGAATTATATTGTTGGTTGATTAAATAATTATTTGTTTTATGGTTTTGTTTTTACAAAAAAAGAAATATGCATAGGACTTGCTGAGGTTTAAGAAGCGATTATAGTCAAAATGGGTCTGATATATATAATGATTATATCTTAAGATTGAGTCTGGACTTTAAAAGTATTGCCGATTTTCATATTTAGTAATACTTTAAATATCACATGTGTACATATGTGGTTTATATGGCGCAACAAGTGTAAATTCAATTTTTAACGCTTACTGTTTTGCAAAATGTCAACTAAGTTGCCTCCAAAATTGGGTGAATTATTTAATGTAAATAGTTTACTTAAGGTAGGTATTGATGTCTGCTTTGTAATTTTTTGTTCGACATTTCTGGAGAATGACTTACAGAGAAGAAAGAGGTGTCAGCTTTGGTTGAAAATTTGGCATTTCAATAACAAGACTAGAAAAACAACTATTTAGTCTGGCTGCAAAGTTTTGTAATGTTATTTTTAGTATAGTTTTGTGCCTAAATTAGTAGCATTTAATTGGTGGATATTTTTTTGTATTTTGGTATTAATGAAAAAAAAATTTATGAAGATGAAAAGAGTAAAACTTTTATTGC
>JANSTW010046947.1:0-13256 GCA_027564275.1 Diadocidia ferruginosa
ATGTTACCGATTTGCGAGATGTTCATATGTGGTCGTGGCAATACGGCCGGATCGGATGTGGCAATATTTATGTTGTACGGAAGCTGTTTGGGGAAAAAAATATTATTAAAACAAAGATTTTTTAAATTTATTAAATTAAAATCTTAAAATTATTATAAAAGAAAATTTTCGAACATTTAAAATAAGCAAGAAAAAAATCATTTAATTCAAATTGATTTAGAAACGAGATGACACTAGAGAAATGATCCTGTGAAGTTTATAGTCTTGATTAATTCAAATTAAATTTCCTATTTTTGAACTATGCCGACTTCATGTTAAAAACAAAATTTTATCTCAACACCTTAACCGCATATATAATCAATTAATCGACTCATCCATAAAATTCAAATAATTGAAAAAAAAAATGGTTTCAACTGATCCATAAAAAATCCAAATAATTGAAAAATAAAATGTTTTCAACATGTAAATTCTCACAACTTATCACCATTTAAAAATGTAATTAATTTTATTCCAATTATTTTACACTACCCACAAAAAAAAGGATTTAAATTTCACAATTCACGTAATCCAATTAAAAAGGAAATGTTTAAAAACAAAATGCTTACCGGTCGACCGGCTAAACTTTGCCAGGTGAACGCAATGTCTTTAACGTTGGCCGGAACTGGAACAATAAAATGAAGTGCATACTCATTCACTTGTCCATCGCGTACATAATACAGTTCAGCTGACAAGCCTGCAAAAAGAGAAAAAATTTATTAAAATTAAAATTTGTTAAGGATTTTCATCGCATTTGAAAAAAAAATGCATCGTTTTTTATTTATTTACATTTGAAAATTAAATAAAGCAATAAAAAAGATTTAAATATTATAATAATGGAAATGCTGCAGTGTATTCTATTGTTGTGAACACCAGTAAATCCAATTGTCGATAAATATTCGTATATATTATAGAAGAAAGGTGTTACAATAATCTGTATAAATTTTAAATGTTACCCTATTTTTTTTAAATCGCATCCCTTTTTTTACAACTGAATTTTATAATTTTTAGTCTTTTGTATTGTAGTGCCTATAAACGAGCATATTATGTAATCCACCAGAGCTTATATATTCAGTAGCGTATAGGTAATACTCTTTTTTTGCAACTCATTTCTTTTTATATTTTAAATCAGGGTTCTCAATTTTTTTCTATATTTAGTATACCTTACAATAAATAAGCTGCCATATTGGAGCCGCCATTTTGAATTTTTAAATTCGATACTTTGTTCTCTCACAAGGAATTTTTCAGCTTTCAGTTAACAAAATATCTATAGTATACTGAATAGCATATAAGTCCGCACAATCAAAATTTTACAGTTTGACAATGTACTGCGTGATGTTAACTCAAAACTGAACACTTTTCATTGTGAGAAGAGCACAGTAAAACATGTTCAGAATTTTTATTTATGTTCAAAAAATCTGCATTTTTAATTTTGTTTAAAAAACCTGGTAAAATTTTGTATTTTGGACATGTCATAAATATTTCTTCTCCTATTTACGTTTTAATAAAATGTTCTGTCAAAATTCCAGTTGTAATGTGGTATTGCACGATGAAAGTCCAATAATTTTGACATTTTCAAATAGATCTAGTAATTTTCGGTTAAATTTAAAAACAAATTTTTAAACATGTTTACATTCTTCATTCATTTATATTAGAGTATAATTACACAAAGTCTAGTTGTCGTGCATAAAACAGACGCATTACATCCTCCCTCCACAATAAAAATTTCATAAATCTCCGCCACTGCCAACATTTTATATTGAATAATATGTAGGTTTTGTACATTTTTTTATTGCATTTTATTATTTGTATTTTTACTTAATTTTATTATTTCGATAATAATTTAGCTTAACAAAAAATATAGTACGTTGGATTAATCCAATTGTATTTATTTTGTATGTATACGCCAGGATAAAAAAAGGAAGAAAAAAATATTCGCACTTTACACTATATGTATAGTACCGCAACATGCATGACTACGCGAAGGATGCTTGCGGGTATTTTCTTTATTTGTTGAAATAAATGTGATGATGAGATTTTATTCACGCATATACCTAGTTATATAGAATAATAGCGATAAATTAAAAAGGAAAAAACACTTTGTCGGCGCTTCTTAAATACAATATATAGATTTTTTTGTCGTATATTAATTCATTTAATAAATTTCAATAAAAAAAGGTTTATTGAAATCCCATACATAAATACATAGATTTCATATATTATTCCAATAAAATATATTTGGATTATTATTTGAAATGGGTTTGAGCGCATATATATATAGGCTTTTACATTTGATTAACAATATACACAAGTTATTACACTAAGTATTTCTCTTACATAGAAACTATTCATGCAGAATATTTTAATTAAATAAAAATTTTAAGTTTGATTTGTTTTTACAATATTTTTTTTGTAAAACATTTTGTGATATATGGAAAATATATAAATAAAATGAACAATATACTTGAAATATATAAATTAATTAAAAAGCATCAAGTGCGATCTCACACTTCTAATATAAAAAAATTATTAAAATTTGTTTTTGTTTTTAAATTCAACTCAAAGTGTAAAATGCTTCGATAATAAGTAATAAAATAATTTATGAATTGTTGGAATGACATCCATATTCGCTGGGTCAGATAGAAAAAGGGTTAAATGAACAAAAAATATGCTTCATTCGAATTGAAAAAAAAAAATCTTCAATTGCAATAATTTAAGCTAAAATTAATAAAGGTATAAAAAAATCAATAATAAGATTGAAAAGAATTGTTATAGAGTTCTTAATGGTCATAATTTTGGAATTATATGTGAGCATATTAGGATTTATGATTTTTGAACGTAGAAGATTTTGATGAATAAAGGTTCGTCGCTTACAAAAGACTTCAATTATATAATTTTTAATAAATTCATAAAATTGTGCTCAAATCATATTTTATCCCATTTAACTCAATGTAATTGTAACGACCTCAAATTATTGTAAAAAAACTATCGTCTCTGTCGCCAGATTACGGTATTTACTATACAGATTATTCTATTATATCTGTCCTGACTACGTTATTAGAAGCCATAATTAGGAATCAAATATGTCAATATCTATCGTCAAACATTTTTGTGTCTCCCATTCAGTTTGGATTTAAAGTCCGTCACATGGTACTCATCTACGTTACTCAAGGTCTCCATTGATATATGTATATAATTGAATACCCTAAAATGATTACAGAATTGCTGTTCTTATAGACTAATCAAAGGATTTTTATACTATCAATCATGAAATTTTATTTTAAAAGCTCCAGCACATATTAAATGTGCCTTAAAACTTGTTATTCTTATCAAATCGATATTGCCAATGACACTTCAAAATACTTAGATATAATAGTGCTCGTGTACCTCAGGGTTCTGTCTTAGGTCTTCGGTTTTTTATTATGACATGATAGGCATTTTAAAATTGTATATATTTATATAAAATATAAGAAATCAAACTTTTAACTCACACAATTATTTTTTACTGAATAAAAATAATGTAATTTAGGATTTTTTAAGTACAACCGTTTGTATAGCATATATAGCTTATGCGGTGCGTTATATAAGCCCTAATCTACATACTAAATATACAATGTTGTAAAAATATGTTATATTTAATTTTATAAATAATGATAATTCCAAATAATTTGACTGCTCAGCGTCCCAAAAAGGCAGCCGGAATAACAATCAAAATAACGAAAATAACAAAAAACTGATTTTAATAAGAACTATGTATACAACAACTCAAATGACGGTTGTTTTTTCTGTTTGTTAAATTATACATTTGATTGGATTCAATTTGTTTGTTTTTTTTTTCTCTGTTTGTATGATGAACATCATAAATATAATTTAATATTTGATTTGAACACAAGGTATTATTCATGTTATATAACGCATGTTCGTACAAATTTAGATTGATGCACACACAAGAGGTTACAGAGCCTTTTATGAATAAATTATGTTTTAAAAAGTTTTTTTTTAATGTAACCAAATAGAACTTAAGTTGTTGATGCTTGTACTTTAAGCATTTTTTTCATTGAAGCACATTTAAAGCATTATTTGTTTTGATGACAACGCATTTTGTACAAAATAAGTCTATAAACATCCTCCCCGCGAGCTTATATATGCAGCAAATAACAAAAAAATGTTTATCTTTTTCTGAAATCACAATAAAAACTTCAACAAAATCTAATAAAAATTGCATCTATCCGCCAGCCAGCGTATAGAAAAATGCGGAAAATAAAATTGAATTGAACAATCTCGCGTATTTATAAATAAAAAACAAATAAAACCAACAAAATGTATTTTATAATTAAAATGAAAAAAAAAAAACAATTTTCAACTCGCATTTAATTAAAAACAATCATCAAAATTTTGTAATTGTTTTCAATTGAAAAAATAAACATTTGTTTTGAATTTATGTATCAGTGCTGTTTGTTGTTTTAAAAAATTGTTTGTTTGTCCCCTATATATATAGTTGACCATTCTCCATACAATCTATCCAATGCGATTATTTATAAAACATTTTAAATCCCTTTTAAGCTGCGTTGAATACCTATTTTATATTTAGTATATGTATATATACACTGAGATTCTGATGATATAAAAGCAAGAACGTACTGAATTTTACAATTGTTATTTACCTGATATTTCTCCATTCAGAAGAAAGTGCAGCTTTTAGTGTCAGCAATAATATGATGTTATCAAAATATTTATAAGTTCTATAATCTCTACCGCAAATACTGTAATCATTACATAAATATAAAGAATTTTAATTTTAAAATTCAGTTTGAATTTGAATCAAATTTTGTATCTAACGTGTATACTCCGTGCGAAGGAATGTTAAAATATGTTGTTGAGTGTTGCTTAATAGGGGACCAAATTCGAACAAGAAAACTTGTTAGACATTTTTTCCCCTTTTTAGTAAAGTTTTGAATAAAGATTTTATTTTATAAATATTTTCCTTTACACATATGATGTGTTTTACTTATGTACCGACAAGGATTGCACTATTTCAAGGCTAACCCGTCGTCAGTGGAGTTGGATAACACCCTCCAGATAGTGTCAAATTAGCATTTATCCAAAATTGGTGTATTTCTGAGATTTGTATAGCTGCAGCGAATTATAACAAGAAAGTATATTTAATGGTAATAATATGAAATATTTTCAAATTATTACAATGCAAATACACATCTCGCACAGCGCAAACAGCCACATAATACCGCAAAAGAACTTATTATACATATTATATGATATAATATACATTATATGCTATACTACAATTACCATTAAATATACTTTCTTGTTATAATTCGATGCAGCTATATACATCTCAGGAATACACCAGTTTTGGATGAATGGCTATATTTGGCACTATCTGGAGGGTGTTATCCAACTCCACTGACGATGGGTTAGCCTAGAAATAGTGCAACCCTTGTCGGTACATGAGTAAAAAAACATCATATTTTTAAAGGAAATTATTTATAAAATAAAATCTTTATTCAAAACTTTACTAAACAAGGGGAAAAAGTGTTCTTTTTTCCACTGACGAGGGGTTAGCCTAGAAATAGTGCCATCCTTGTCGGTACATGAGTAAAAAACATCATATTTTTGAAGGCTTTGGCATAAGCTAGAGCCACAGGCTAATATTGCAGGCTAATATCGAAAAAAATTGAATCAAGTAAAATAAAATATACACAAAATAATATTTAATAAATTCCTAATATTAATATAATAAGCACACGCAAACAATCACGTGCAATATATACTTTTTTTTTAAATATGAGAAGATTGACACAAAATAAAATAGATAAAATAAATGGGGATGCCAGTGTAGGGAATGTTTATTGGATGTGACTATATATACCTATAATATAAAATTTTGGAAATGAATAAAGTTTATTTAAAACAAATAAATTAAAAAAGCAAACAAAAATTATTCATTCAACATATGAAGCATATTATACAACAAAGTCCATAACCACATAGGCTAAATGAAAATGGGTTTTTCATAAGGTCAATTATGTGTAACATTCATATATATAAATCGTAAAATATAGTTAATTTACTCTCCATTCGAACATTATGTGACATAATAAAAGTCAACTAACTATATATACGCATATAGAAACGCACATATATTTTATTCGAATGTGATATTCAATTAAATTTTATTAACTATTCAAATTTATATATGCATTTGATTTTCAATGGTCTACATATAATTTTGAAATTAAATAAACATTAACATTTAAAATTATTATTTGAATTAAAATCTAATTTATTTATTGTTTATATATGTGAAATGAAACAAAGGACTATACATATATATAGATATATAATTTATAGACAATTAATTCAAAACTTTTGTAAGTATAAATTATATATTATTTGAATGCGTAAAAACGATTTTGTTTTGAATTTAATTTAAAATGCCCGAATTCATTCAATTATATAAAATAATCTATTTAATTCCAACTGTTAAAGGTCTAAATTTAAATAAAAAGCAATCTAAAGGATCTGCTTAGAGTTTTTATATGTCGTTTTGTTTTAATATTTTACATCATTAGTAAAAAAATATACAATAAAAAGATTTTTGGGACTGATGATGTACACATTTTAGACGAAATATTTTAGACTATTTTCGTTTAACTCAGCTCGAGTTTCGAAAATTTTGAATTAATTTCAATAGATTTATTATTGTCGGTCAAGAAAACAATAAGTATATAGGAGCTTAAAATATTTTATTGACATTTCGTCTAGTAAATATAGACATCATCAGTAAATAAAAACACATCGTCCATAAAACAGAAAAAAAATAAAAATGAATATTTTACAGGAATCAATAAAAACTTATTTTAGAGTGGCTTAACATTTAGCAAAAATGTTCTTTCAATGTCCTTCGATTGATGCTGGTTTGAGTGGTAAGATATATTAAACGAAACGTCATAAAATTCATTTAAAAGATATGCTAAGACAACATAACTTAAAAGTTGTCATTAAATCCACATAGGAGATAAATAATTTTCTGTCTAAAGACCAAAGCACTGCGTTTAGTATGAAGTATTTTAGAAGTCTTAACTTTTTAATAATACGAAAATGCAGCTTAATTTATTATACCATTTATTGTAAGAATAAAATTGGATTACATCCAGAAAAAAACAATATAATTTTCTTGTGAACAAACTAATCTCAATCTCAGTTTGCAATTTACTAAATTGGTTGCAACGTATATTCTTACAAAAAAAAAAATTGATAATTTGAGGAAAATCTTTGAAAAAAAAATTGCCAGAACAAACAAATCATACAATATAGCATAATTGCTACCTTAAACAAACAGATTATATAATTTTGTTGTTTTTGTTCATATATTACGCCGCTTTTTCCAATAACAAAAGGGAACAGATGGACTATTGTAATTTTATTCTGTATTGGATTTGCTGATCCAACTATACATAATACAATTATCTTCTCGAACCGAAAAAAAATTCAAAAAAATATAAAGTATGATTTTTTGTTGGGCGAGATGCGGTATATTTCAAGTACATATTGTTGTATAATCTACGGGATGTGCAGCAACAAGTACCGATAATAATAGAGTATAGATATATATATCGTTCTATATCAAACGTCAAGTACGATAACTCGAGTTAGCTATGACTGTTTTGACCATTAATGGATCCAGGTATATATGATACAAACCAGAAGAATTATTATTATACCAATAATATGATCTAATTCATATAATATGATCCTTAATGAAAAACATTTGATCAGATAGAAACAAGGGCAAATATATTTGTTTTGGAGTGAATAATGATAATGATTAAATTTCTGAAGATGAAAAATTGCAATGAATTTTCAATTGAATTAAACTTGAAAATTCGATAGAAACGCCGCACCTATCAAGATTTTTTCTGAAAATTCCCTCAAAATTAAACTCGACTTAAAAAATGTATACAAAAAGTGCATTGGTAATGTGTACAGGAGCTCTTCTAAAACTTTCAAATGTCTAGCTAGTCAGGAAGTTAGTTAAAAATCGATTGGAAAATTTGTACCATAACAATCATCATAATACAAAGCTATAATACCAATATGGTAAAATGCTTTTTAAATAAAAACTAAAGCTTATTTATATCATAATCTCCATATTTGATAGGGATTTTTCGTTTATATTAAATAGTAATACAAGTACAACTCACAAAAATCCCGAGTTATCATACTTTGAGTTTACCGGACCAATTCAGACAAATCATATTCAATTCAGTTTTATAAGTTATATAAGTGGTCCCGCCGATTTTACTGCATTGCCATAAGAAGAACACAGAAAAAAACAAATAAAATATCAAACATGAATCTGGCGAGGCAATAGATGAGATTGCAGTTTTTTCTTATATACAGCAATTCAAATAAAATTATTATCGTTAAGTTTTATGAATATTATTTTTCAATTCAAATTTGGAGTGTTAAATGAAAAAAAAAATATTAAAAACATAATTTTGTTTTTTTAAACAATTTTTTGATGTGTTGTTTGAAGATTGTTATCGAATAAATTTGAAAAAGTATGTTGTAGTTTTTCTTCTTCATTGTATTTATGGAATGATGAACAATTTTTAATACAATTTTATGCGTTTAAAACGTTTAGTTCGCATCCATATAATTATAATTGTAATATTTATTTATTTATTTTGAAATATGCTTATTAAATAATTTTATTAATTTGTTTGGTAAATATACTTCATAGGAACTTTCAAAGTTTTTTTTTCTATATACAATGATTTTTAAAATTTAACTTTTTATAATGAGCAAATTGAATCAATTAAAGTTTTAAAAAAATATACAAAATCAAACATGCGTATAAGAAATCTAAATTTTTCTATAAACAATTTATTTGGAAAATTGTACATAAATTAGGGTTTTAAGTAACTTTATAAATGGATTAAAGAGATTATTTTCTTATATATATATATATACTGCGTATATGACAAATGAAAAAGTCATAAAAAGCAAAGACATAACGCCTAAAAGCTTCTATATAGCCTTTTCTTAATTCACCCAAAATAAAATTTAATTGTAAATACTTAACATTAAAAATTAAATTTAAAAGATTTTTATCGGTTTTAGCAAAGACACAAACCATATTTTGGTTTGTATGTGATTTTAGCGGCTTTAAGCTTTTGAAAGCTTTTGGGTATTATGCGTCAAGTCACGTTTTAAAGTGAAAGTTTTATTATTGGGTTTCACAAAACAACAATAAACATTAATATAAAAATACACGATTTTCTTGATAATTTGCAGTACATTTTAGACCCCCTTTCATTTGCCGCTCACTAATTTTTATTATATTTATTGAAAAACCCAAAATTAAATTTCATAAAATATTTTCAAGGAAATGGTGAAAATAATTAAATTTAATTGTCGGTTATTTATTATATAGTTTTTTCGACAAAACTCTTGTAACAGTAGTAACTAAATTATAATCCAAGATTTAATCATCGCATCGATTTCCCAAAACAAATATCCAAAATAGACAAGAACAATAATTTTTAATTAAAAAAAAAATAATGACATCAAAAATGATGTTAAAATATGATAGAAAACATGAATTTTTATAGACTTTAATTAATTAAAAAAGATCGTTGTTTCTTTATAAATGTTCAGTCGTGAGACTTATAATATATCTCTCATTTAGATAATTTATTTAAATTCTTAAAATAAACAAATCATTAAAATGTTAAATTTTATTTTTTTTTATTCGATTTTTTCGACTATATTAATTAAAACCGGACCCACAAAATGTCGAAGCGCTTAAATGTTATAAAGAAACAACAAATTGTGTGTTTTTCTGTAAGATTTAAATAAGGTCCTAAATCAAATGTAAACGAGATGTTATCAATATTTTTTTTTGTTATTTAAAAGACAAACAAACGCATCGTGTTGCATTTTTTATATTATAAAATAAAATACGAATTGAGAATTCACTATGTATGTATTGAAATATTAAAGACCTGTCGCAAGTATATGGTTTAAATATCTATAAAGGTCTGTTCACATGAATCTGATTTTTTTTATTTTTAGGTCTAAATTAATTTTATATTTAATATCAAATTTATACTGATCGAAAGTTTAAAATATATCAATTATAAATAAACATTTAATTTTTTTTAAATCCAATGTTAAAATACTGTCAATCTTTAGAAAATTTAGTAAAATTAAACTGAAGATTCAAAACATTTATCTTAAATGGTCTGAACATTTAACGCATATAAATTGAATAATCCATAAAAACTTAAAATACGTAAAAAATAAAGCAATCCATTTATAAATTGATCGATTTTTCTTGACGTTTCGTCTAGAATATTAAAACATCATCCGGCTACGGTCTCATGAACCAATATAAAATTAGTAATTTCATATTAAAAATTATTAAACTAAAAATTAATCTTATTTAGTTAAATTTAGTATTTAAAATATATTAAATTAAATGAATTTTTCCGAAAAAATGAAAATCAAATTTTTTTACTATTAGACTTTAAAACTTTAAAGAAAACATCTAAATCGATTCACAATAAATTAAATTCATGTAAACAGTTCCTTAAGATTTTAACCACACGAGACCTTTTATTGGCATTTCTAATTTTTTTTATTCAGATTTATATAGTTTTTCATGTCGTATATTTTCATATACATACATACGACAAAGATTATCAAAATTGATAACAAATAACAAAAAAAAATACCTTACCATTTTATACCTTTATTTTATATCGTTTATTAGAAAATTATTGAGAAGAATAAGCTTTTTGCTTTAATATTATTATATGTGAAATATTTAAGATTTTTTTTGTATTTTAAATTTCTAAATAAAAAATACCGATTAAGCGATTAAGTCTATAACATAAACTGAAGCTCAATTTACACTTCAATCGGAAATTTTTTTTTCCGACATTTTATGTCAAAATAAACCAATTTTTTCCGCTCGCCCGAAAATTCCGTGGCTGAACGCGTTCTGATTGGTTGATTTTGACATAAAAGTTGTCGGAAAACAATTCTCTTTCGGAACTGTAATTGCGACTTGGTCCAATATAAAATGTCATCACACTTGAAATATATTTACCATAATTAACTTCCTCGGATGCCAAAACTTAGCTTTTATAATTCTTAAAAGGATTAATTTAACTTGTTCTTTGAATAATTGTTCGTTTGCAAGTTATGTCGCCGCGCGCTAACGTCGCGGCGCGCTAGTGTTGCGGTGCGAATAACCAAGTATATCATAGTTAGAACTTTTAGCCATGACCACAATTTAGTTTTAATTTTTTAATGTGAATTAAACTTTGGAAGCGAAATTTATATAAGACAAAATACAGCTGCACATAGAATTATATGATTTTTTTATCTTCTAAACGGTTGAATACATTATAGTTTGAGATCATTTTTTATTTCAAAATTCATGTATAACAAATTGCTCAAACTATTTTTTTTTTCAAAAATGTGGGTTAGAATCATATTGTCCTAATGTCGCGAAATTTTAATAAAAACTATAACAATATTATTATGAAAAGCCTATGGTGAAAATCCTCTTGAATCTATTTTCATTGAAAACAAATAAAATTTCCCAGCCATAGATGAAATATAAATTTTCTATATAATGGAGTAATTTTTGTAACAAATATCCTAAATAAATTATTCTTTTTTCTATTATTTGACCAAGAAATATTGTTATTTTCTTATTATATATCTAAACAACAAAGTATATTACATGGAATCAATAAATTCTTTCTATATACACACATAATTTTATTATCCTTTACAAAAACCACATTTTCATCGGCCAAAAGTAATATATAGAAAATTTGTTCAAAGAGAATTCTTACAAATGGACTCCGCAATATATAACTTTTAAAAGCCATTACCAGAGTATAATACAGTCGTAAAAATGTCGCAAAAACTAAAATAAATAAAAATGATGCTTAATATGTTGTATATAATATGTTCTAGTAATGTAAAATGTAATCAATAAATTAGAAGTAAAAAATAATATTGGAGTTGTTCCAGTTATAAATGTAAGTCCACATTATATTCTATGTATATATAGTGGAGTTAGTATCATACTCATACATCCACCCACCGAAAATAAAAAACAATTTTTATTTTTATAACTAATATAATTTTTTATTCATTTCCTTTTGCTCCGAAAAACATTTTTTATTTAAATAATTGACATAAGAAAATATTAAAAGTTGTATCTTTTATATAATAAAATTTTAGTGTTTTTTCCATTTAATTAAAAAACACATTGATGACTGATTTACCTCGTCAAATATATTTCAATATTTTAAATTGAAAAAAAAAATGTTTTCAATATTATATAAGTTGTACCAATTTATAGTTAAGAAAAATGATTGTTTTTTTTCCATAATATTATGTTGTCTAACAAACTCTATATATTTAATATTCTTACACATTTGACTTTATATAGTTGAGATTTTTAAAGTTTAATATTTGGAGCCCATGATTCTTATGTAATGTAATGCTCTGTTTATATTTTATATTTTTGTAGATTTTATCATTTCCATTTTAACATAAGACAAGTGATGTATATTTTTTATTTTGTTTGGTATGTTTTTTTTAATTTAATTTTTTCTTCTCGCTGTATACCTACCTATTTAAGTGAGTGCGTGGTATGAAAAAAATATTAATAAATTGTTGAAATAAATTAAAATAATTGGGTATATAGAATTTTTTTTAAGAAAAAAAAATAGAACAAAGAAATTTGATTTGTAACTATATAAATAACATCAGTCGTAAATATAAAAACATATTAAGTATACATTGTTGAGTGTACAATATTCGTAGGTGGAAATAAATATTTTCAAATAAACTATTCTCGATGATATGCGATCTTATCGTAATTCATAACTATATATATTATGATAGTACTTAGCTCCTTTTGTAAATTCTTTAATTTTTATATAGACTATTTTGTTATAATTAAAATTAATGATATAAAATGTTTAAATTACTTTACAGAAGTTTCATTAGATTTATAAATTATATAATATGTTCGATTTTCAATATAATTTCATTTATTCAAAAATGTATTATAGTCTATAAGGCCCAAACAAACAAATAAATTAAATAAATTAAATAAATTAAATAAATTAAATAAATTAAATAAATTAAATAAATTAAATAAATTA
>JANSTW010046958.1:0-13255 GCA_027564275.1 Diadocidia ferruginosa
ATCAGATTGAAAAAGGGTAAAAATGGTCCCTATGCTCCCTCGCTTTGGAGTAAAGGACACGATGATGATGATGATGATATAATATTTCGTGTAGATATGTCGTCACAGTAATATGTCTCTGAAATAAATTTTCGATGAGATTATAAGTCACTGAAATAATATCTATGAAACAAAATTTCGCCGAAATAAAATTTCGCTGCGTAAATATGTCGCTGAGATAATATGTCGCTGAGGTTAAATTTCGCTGAAATAAAACAAATCACGTTGAAATAAGTCTCCGAGATAAAAAGTATCCGAAATATTGTCGCAATTTCTCTGAGATAATATTTCGGTAAGAGAATGTCGCTGAAACAAAATATCTTTTGAGATAATCTTTCGCTGAGTTTGACTGTCGTTGAGATAATATTGTTGCTGAAATGATGTATTAAAAAAAAAATTACTTACTTTTAGCCGTGTCCTAGCGTAATTAAATGCTTTTTTCAGAGTACCCAAATTGATGTCACTAATATCAATGCCTAATTCCGTTGACTCATAACTACGTAGAAATTGTTCCTATGGAAAAAAATAAATTTAAAACAACTACCGAAACGAAAAACCACGCAATACAACTTACCGCATCGGCTCGACATGCATTTTCGGCCAATTGTTTGCACAAACTTTTCAAATAAACTATTTTGTCCAGTTCGTCGCATATGTTAAACGAATACATTTTATCCTTGTGCGGCAATGCAAATGCCCGCGGACTGTCTTTGATGTCATAGACAATTGAGATTGAGCTAAGTGGCAACAATTTGATATGTTTGTAGGATTTTTGATGCGAACACCTCGTTGAGTTTAGACCATTTGTTGTGGTTGTGGTGGGCGATTTGGCACTATTGAAACGTGATTTTTTTATTTTACAAATTTCCATGTAGTCGGTGAACAGAAACAACATAATCGGATCGTCCCGACCACTTAAACTATTCGATAGTTCGGTTACTTCGCACTTTGATATGAAACTACGATGTGACGACACCAAGTCCGGCTAAAATTTATGACAGAATTTGTTATAAGTCTCATAAATAATGGTTACACTAAACTTACCGGACAATTATCAATATCGTTAAATATATCGAACAGGGCCAGTCGGCCCTCTGTCTTCCGCTTGTCCTCGTTTATGTGTGTCATAACCTCCTTTATCGCTTTCAATGCCATTTCCAACTCCTTAAAATCGGGATTTGTCTTTGGCGTATGCTTTAATATATCACTTATCAATAAACTTATGCTAGGCAAACGTTGCACCGGACGGATCATTAAGTCTTGCAGTGACTGGCGACCACATTCAGCTTTTGCTTGATTTATTTTTAAAAATGCATGAAATCTGGGATTCTCTTTATCACATTGTATTAACGTTTCTTTCATGTGTTCAAAGAAATTAACGTATGGCGGATAGGCTTTTATGAGGGCTTCACGATGATCCAATATTATCTTACCGATTAAACAATCCTCAGACCAATCGGATTGTAATTCACTGAAACATTTCGATTGTTTAATTAGGAAATCTTTTCTCGAATATTTTGTTGTACAACTCACCGAAATCGATTTAACATTTCCAAATGAACGTCGTGTATGGGTGAAAAATTATTAAATATTGCTCGAACTTCCGATTTATTTAGCAAAGCATTTGATTTGTCTGCATTTTCCTCCAACGGTTTATGGAAGAGCTGGTGAAAAATAAAATCATTTAAAATGTTTCATGACCAAAAAAAAAAGTAATTTGAAAAATATTGAAGTCATTAATTGTAAGTAGTCATGGAAGTAATTTTGAACGGAGAACAAATTTTTAAAGTCATGAAGTCAATAAAGAAATGATAAAGAAAAACATTTAAAGATTATTGAAGTTATTGTAAAGTAATTTTTGGAAGTAATTTAAAAAAGATGAAAGTAATTTGTAAGTAAAGGTCATAGAAGTCATTTGGAAGGCGAGCGAAATTTTTGAAAATCATTAAAGTCATTTGAAAGAAGTAAGAAATTGTTGAAAGTCATTAAAGAAATGATAATGGAAATAATTTTTACATTATGGAAGTCATTGAAGAAGACTTTTTGGAAGTAATTTATAGGGCGTTATCAATTTTTGGAAGTAATTTATATGGCGTTCGCAAATTTTTGGAAGTCATTTGAAAAATATTGAAGTAGTTTGTAAGTAGTGATTAAAGTCATTGAAAAGATGTGCGAATTATTTCAAAGTCATTGAAGTCATTTAAGAATATTTAGATTATGCAGAGGAATTTTTGGAAGTCATTTAAAAAAATTATGAAGTCATTTGTAAGTAGTCATGGAAGTAATTTGAAAAGCATAGAAAATTTTAATTTGAATTCATTAGAAAGCTATTTAGGTCATTTTTAACGTAGTCGTAATTTGACAACTTTTTGGAAGTTATTCATGAAAATCTTGAGACACCATCTTTATTTATATCGCGGAAGTCATTTAAAATCGATGGAAATTCACATGATCATTAATTCCCTAAGTTATGAGTTTTTTTTACATCGTTTTGATATAGTCAAAGTAGATAAAGCATTTTTAAATGTTAAGTAATATTTTTTAAGTTATCTAAAAATAAAGTAATATTTAAATCATGGAAGTCATTTAGAAGTCATAAAAGAAATTTGCAAGTCATTTTGTAGAAATTCCTAAAACTTCTGTTTAGTTTGATATAAAAACATGATTCAACCGAGAATTTTTTTTAATTTTACAAAATACCAACTTACCGACACTATTGTATGTAAAATACCGACATAATTTGATTCTGTGTCAAATAAATCTAAAAAATGATTATAACGCATTGATTTCTTCTTAGGAACATGTTCACTGGACGTGTCAGCTTCTGCAAAAAGATTTAATTTAAAATACTAAAAAACCCGCAAATAAACAACATTTTACCTTTATTTGTGCTATGCTGTTTAATGACACTCGGACTGGCTGTATAGTCTAAGAAACTACCCGACACCGACAACAGGCCGGCATCCGATACAGACGAACGTCGTTTACCCGATCCCCGAACTGTTGTGTCGGCCGGTGTACGTTGCAATCGCTTTCGTTTGCGATTATTAAAACTGGGCGGTAGTGATTCACGTCGATCAGAACTAAATGTTTCTAAATACTAAAAATACAACAACAACAATTTAAATTGTATTACATTTTTATAAATTCTTTTTAATTACATTTTTAAACAAATGATCCCGTTCGTCGGCATAGCCATTTTGTATAGTGTACCAAAACCAATCGGACTTAACGATGTGCGTTTCGGAATTTTTCGGTTCTGGTTTAGTCTGCACCTCTTGTTCGGCTACAACCTGAATTATATTTTGGATAAATTTTCGAATTAATATCAAAATGTTTTTCAGAAAAAAAAATTGAAAAGATTTAGAGTTGCTTTTAAAAATGTTAGTAACAATGAATTGACGTGCTGTTTATTATGTCGGATATTTTAGCTAACTTTTTATCAATTTTAAGAAAATAAAAACAATGTTTTTAAAAGTGACATTTTAAAAACACTGTTTTTATCACATTTTCTTAAAAATAAATAATAATTTTTAATTTTATTAAATAAAGTTTTAATTTAAAAAACTTACCATTTTATGTGAAAATTACAAAAAAAAATGTTTATACATAAGAAGAATTTTATATAGTTTAGTTGACCAATGTTAATAATGAACTAAATGAAATTAAAGAGCTCTAGATATATAAAATGCAGGTAAATCCGATCGGTTTTTATGTTCATCTATATGATCTATGGGATAAACATTACACATAGATCTCACCATCATATACATAAGTCAACAACAACAATATAGGTCATTTATGAACAAAAAACCAGATGTGACATCCTATTTATATATAATGGACAGGTTATAATTTCATGAACAATACCAACAAATAAAACCAATTAAAAGGTTTCATTAATCTAAATCCAGTACCTATATCGTTTTACATTGTAAAGAGCAGAACACACGCATACTATAATATAAGAACGGACTATTCATTCATATACAGATAAATTTGCGCTAAAATAAAAAAATGGCGGACTTTCTTGAATCTTTTGACAGGTGAGTCAGTGTTGCCATATTATATAGTTTCTAATTAATTTTCTTTTGAGCAAACATAAAACTACTGTTATTACGCTGTTCTCTTTTTTATTTAATTTTAAAATGGGTTACCATAAAAACTACTAACAGGATAAAGGTAAATGAAAAAGAGAGTCAACCATGTTTATTTAGGGTTTGATCAAAAGCCGTTTTCTTTATCAACGAAATTTGCACGATTATTTTGACAGCTGAATAATTTTCATATATTTTTTAATACCAATTCTGGCATATCCATTTAATTTTCCAAATTTCGCTGATACTTACAATGAGATTTACACTTTACTTTATATACGGTCTATACTTACCGTATATAAAGTAAAGGTTTTACCATTAAATTCAAAAAAATGTAAATATAATTTTTTTTTTAAATATTTTGGTTTACTTTTATTTGAATTTCTAAAGCGTATTGACATTTTGTAGAGATGGTTTTTATTTGTGTTCCTAATGTTTGGTATTATTAAGAAACGGGTGCTTCCATTCCATACATAAAAAACGGGGCCATGTGGGAAAAAAGTACGTTATGAAATAGTATTTTCTAGAAGCGCTACGATCTTGAAATTTTGAATATTTTAGCTCAACATACGAATTCCTAATTTCCAGATATTTGACTCATTTAAGTTTTTTATATAGATAATAAAGGTAGATTTAAAGTTCCGACAGAGAAATATTTTCCCACAGCTTATTTTAAAATCAACCAATCAGAACGCGTATTTTGTCCGAAAATTTCGTATGCTGAACGCGTTCTGATTGGTTGATTTTGACATAAGCTGTCGGAAAAAATGTTAGCGATTGAAGTGTAAATTGAGCTTCATTCTTCAGATTTTATTTATTAAAAAAAATCTATTTTATCGAGGGGGAAACCACTAGAAAAAATGTTGTCCCATGATTTCTGATTTCCATCATTTCGGAAATCAGAAATCATCCGTGATTTCCGAAATGATTTCCGTAAGTGGTTTTCCCCTCGTGTTTTTTAGTTCGCAAGTTCTTCGAAAAAAAAAATGTTTGAAAGAACTTTCGGCGAATCTGTACACTTTAGCGCTTATGGCCCCTGGCCCTAATAGACCGTCCCAGACTTCGAAAACCACTATAACTCTTAACGCTCTCCCCCTTCTTGGACGGGTTTGGTCAAAATTTCAGAAAAAATAATATTTTTGGGGAGTTTGAGGGAAGGGCCCTTATGTGTATGGTATGGTATCAAATAAAAGGTATTACAAATACATATCATTTAAAAAAAGGTTGGGGCAAATCCAACACTCCGTGTAGGTGGATAGGCAAAAATCTGTTTTTTATATATTTGTTCGTAGGAGGGAGCGGGGCCGAGATAAAGTTTTGGTGGGTGTCAAATGAAATGTAGACACTTGGAGCAGTTAGCCATAAAAGTTTTAAAGCTTAAAAAAAACAAACGTAGCACATTAAAGGGGCGAGGTCAACAAATATATCTAAAAATGCAGTTTTTGAACTGCATACAGTTCATGTACCTTTTACATTATCAGGCGGATGCCGCCTCTGAATCCCCTGCTTTTTGTTAATTTTCCTCCTACGAATAAATATATGAAAAAACAGATTTTTGCTGCTTCCACCTACACGAAGTGTTGAATTTGCCATCTTTTTTTAAATAAAAGGTATTTTAAAATATTTTTGGTACCATACACCCCTCCCCTGAAACCTCCTCAAACTATTAATTTTTCGGAAAGTTTGACCAAACTTTGACCCCCAAGAGTTATAAGGGTGGGAGGGGGTCTGTTAGGACCTGATGCCATAAGCGCTAAAGTGTAGTTTATCCGAACTCTCAAATTGTCTTTTTCTTTGCTGAGAAATATTTAACTAAAATGCGAAAATTAGATTTTATTATGTTAATTTACTTTAAAAGCAAAATTTTCTAACTAGAAAGTATTGAAATTTTATTATTCTAAAATTCGACTACGGGTCATTTATGACCCAAAGATCATAATCATATACAATATAAATAAGTAATAAGTACTCAGAACTAATTATAACCTAAATTATAAAATTGATTGAACAAATTAAGTTTATCTTTTACCATTCATGTGATATTGATTAACCTTAAAATTGGGTCATTGCCGACCCAAGGCGAGCTTCAAGGTTAAATAAAATTAATATAGAAAATCCCCTACACAACAGAAATGTCGATAATAAATTATTTAAAAAAAACCTCAACAATTAAACAAAAATAATAAATCGTCGACAGAAGGTGTGGTACATAATAATTACACCAAATTTTTATAGAACTTATAAATTATTTGAATGACAGCACGTCTTTCATATTTTAGAATATTAAAAGTAGCTTAGAATAAATTGTTACAAACATTTTTAGATACAAATATATTTTATAATAAATTTTAGGCATGCATATAAATTAATGATAAAATGAAAGTATATACAGAAAGAAAAACACAAATAATAAACCAAACAAAATAAGTGCATCGAAAATTGTTTGCAAAGCATATATACCAATGATTAATATTAGAGAAAAATATGATAAAAAGTGATACAAGGAAAGTTTTGAAAGGAAAAAATGTTTCTAAAGTGCATAATTTGTGTTAAAAACATTTCTAAAATGTGTGTCTATATTAATAATTGAAATTCACCGACAATATTAATACAACAAAAAAATAGTCTTAAAAGTTACAAATTTAAATGAACTGAATTTTTCTTTCAGTGTACATGAAAATGTGAGTTATATATGCTCTGAACAATTGTTTTCGGTTGCAGCTAATTTTATAGTTTTTTAAATGAGTTTTTCCTTCTTGAATTGTATTATATTTTATTTTCTGATATTTTTTTCGATAATCCAATAATATTTCACTCTTGTTCAATTTTAATCTTAAAATTTGATGCGATTAAATTGTAAGTTATCGCGCACAAATTGTTAACCAAATGCTTTAAGCTAAAACTATAAATATGAATTATGAAATGAATTTTTTTAAAATTAAATTTAATTTTCATATAATCGAAATATTGATTAATTAATTAAATTTTATCGAAATCAAGAAAAGAAAATATTATCTCTTTGTGACACAATTATTTTTTTTTGTCTTTTTACAAAATGTTTATAAAAAAATTTTTAAATGTTATTATACAGCATGTTTTGTTTACTGGGTTACACAATTTTAGGCGCCATTTTGAATTCACCATTTTGGTTTATTTTTTATTTTGACGCTAAAAATTTAAATTATCAATCCTTGTTATAAAGTTCCATACAAAAATAGAAAAAATAATTCAAATTTAGCGGTATGATAATTTTGAATCAGCCATTTTAATTATTAGAATTTTTCCGTAAAAAAATTGAAGAACTTTGTTGTATACTAAATATGAAATATGTTAAAATTGTAAAATTTAATACATCCAGTTTGAATAGGTCAGTTTGAATTTTTTTAATTTGCCATAGAATCTGTTGAAATTAGCGACATAAATTTAAATAATTTAATGTTAAAATACAAAAAAGGAGGATTTATTTTGAATTATACATTTTATATGGTTGACGTAAAAATTCAAGTCAGCGAAATCAACAAACTTGTAATAAGTTTCATACAAATATGCAGATTTCAAAATTTAAAGCACTAGGTATACATTGAAACCGCCATTTAATTTCTTTTAAATATTTACTTCAAAATTAACTGGCAGCAACACCTTAACAACAATCTCTCGAACTTAATTTTATACAGAAATTATCGTTCATACCAAGTTTATTAGAAATTTCTACAAAATTGTACAAATTTCATAATTTACGAAACCATATTGACCATATTTTAAAAATTTCACGTAAAAAAACAACTTTCAGGCGGTATTTCGAATCAGCCATTTTCAAATTTTCAAATTTTTGAACTTAAAATGTAATTTATTCGGTCAACGAAAAGTAAATACTTTTGTAATATTTTAGCTTTCGTCTGAGCCTGTATTTCTAGCTTTCGCCAGAATCATTTAAAAAAAGGGTCTTTAATCCTATACCGACAAGAGTTGTACTATTTCTAGGCTCATCAGTGTAGATGGATAACACTTCAAATAGCAACTCTTGTCGGTATAGGAGTAAAGAAACTTTTTTGAAATGGTTTTGGCTAAAACCACAGGCTCAGGCGAAAGCTAGAGCCTATAATATTACAAAAGTATTCAATTTTCGTTGAATAAATAGCCTGTTCCTGAATTTCAAATGTGTTACCATCAACGGTGAAAAAAGTAAATATCTTAAAATTGAAGTTAGCGACTCTTTTTAACAAATTTATAATTAAATCAACCTTATTTCTAAATATTGACGTCTAAACAACTTTAAGGCTTAATTTTGAATTCGCCATTAACATTTGGAAAATAAAAAAAATATTAAGTCAGTTTTTATTAAATTTATTAAAAATATGTAAAAATTTAGAAACTTTAGTGGCCATATTAATTACACGCCATTTTAAATTTGGTCGCCAAAATTTGAGACATGATATAACACCCAAGGACATAATACCCAACAACTTTAACAAGCTTTTTTCTAATTTTTTATAATTTTCAAACCCGTTATAGCACCCAATTTTTAGGCCCATCGCTTTGTTTATCAATTTTAGAAGGTAAATTTAATCGTTTTTAGATGACAATAAATAAGTTTTCGTGTGCTTGTTAACGTTGTTGGGTGTTATCGTTATGTCTTCGGGTGTTATATCAGGTCATCATGTCAGATCACCGTTTCAGAATTAGAAAAAAAGCTTGTTAAAGCTTTTGGGCGTAGTGTCTTCGGGTGCCAACATTTAAATTAGCGGCCACACGTTATGCATAAAAAGTTCGAATGTGTTAATAGAAACATTTTCGGTTCAATATTTTTATTGATTTTCGGATCCAAAAATAAAATCAGAAAAACAAAATAATATGAGACCCAGTAAACAAATTGCTTTATAAAGATAGACTAAAAAAGGAAGTATGTTAATTTAAAAAAAATGATTTCAGTCAAAATAATTGCGTCAAAAAAAAACAAAATAAAATACAAACAATTAAATAAAAATAAAATATTAAATTTTTTTAGTACCGCTAATTGTTCAGGCATCAGAACACCACAATTTTGATCGACTTGTTCAATTGCTGTATTTGTTGTTGTATTAACTGGTTGTCGACTCTCAATTACCGGCGGCGATTCAACGGTCGCAGCACCGTTTTTATTTTTGTTAAACAAAGCAAAACTATTATTTAGCTCAATAGATGGCGCTTGATGATTTGTACTTGTGATACTTTGGCAATGTTTTGTGGGAGCCGAATGGAAATGGGATGCTATTGGGGGTGGGGCTAAGGGAGTTTTAAAATCAATTACATCATTTATCGAATTTTTCGGATCTGGTGAAAATACTTTACCAACTGTATTTGTTTTCAGCTTACGAATTATCGAAAGCTTTGGCGTTGCAGGTTTTTGCACGGCCACAGCCGATGGCGTAATGTTGACATTGTCACGCTTATTCGAACCTTTTATGATGCGATTTCGTAAGCTTCGCATTTTTTCTTTAATCGGTTCTTTGATCGATTCATTAAATGTACTTTCGATGGATGTGGTCGACGTTATCGAAGCGTTTGGATCGACTGAATTACGCCGAGAGCGTAAAATATTTGATATTGGATTTTTCATCGCCACAAAGCTCATGCTTCGACGTATGCCTCGTGTTATCGAACCGGTTCGTATTAGTTTCGGTTTCTTGGCCGAATTAAATGTCGGTGCCATTGAGTCACATGAAATCATTGACAAATTGTCGAAGCTATCACGTTTTCTTTTGTAATATTCGTTTGAATTGGCATCGTCCAGGTCGTCTTCTTCGATAATATTTTGCAATCGTTCGGGTGATAAAAGTATGGAATTTTCGGCGGTTTTTAGTTTTTCAATTGGCGAAATATTGTTTGGATTTAAAAATTCATTTGCTTCCGTTAATGTGAGCACAATACCGTCTCGATTTTTTGAGCTCTTTGGAGTTGTCTCAAAGGAATCGATTCGTTTTTCATTATCCTTAGTATCAATGTCATGCAAAGATTTGTCATTTGGTTGAAGATTTTCATTTGTTTCTGTCGATGATGTAACCGAATGGGGCAGACAAGAACGGATGGGAGGAGAGGAGGATGAAGTTGTGGTGGGTGATGAATTTTTTTCGGAAAAATGATCCGCAGTATTGGAAATAATCTGAAATTGGTTGTTTTTTGTCGATTTTATTTAAATATTTTTTTGAAAATAATGCAAAATGATAAATTTTATTGTTTTAAATCCCACGATAAAAATAAAAGCAATTTAAAAAATTAAACATAAAAATAAAGTGTTAAATAAAATTGAATAAAAAAAATTATTTTGTTGATTACCAGACCAAAACACAATTGAAATTGAAAAAGCAAAGTTTATGTATTTTTTAAATTATTTCCTAAAAAATAATCAACAAAAACTAACGGACCCAATATTCTCATTTATGTATATGAAATGAAAAACACCGAAAATGCAAATTAATTACAAACCAAAAATTCGAAAAATTCAATAAACTAAACTTACCACATGCGAACAGTCTGGATCATCGATTTCCGTTGCTACGCCACCGTTTGATTTTAGCACATCGATCATGTGCTGCCGTTCTTCGGGTGAAAAGCCCAAAAAACAAATTTTCTTCCCCTCGAATACTTTCAATTTATGTGGCAGTGTAAATTCGCCATCAATTGCTGAGAAATCTTTCAAATCGCGATTTTCCCACGCATCATGTACCCATTGCGGACGTATCACTATTATACTAAATGCCATTGCATAACTGGGAACAAACAACGATTCGGTCTCATTAGAAGAGCTTTACTTTTAAAAATTGCAAATATTTTTGCCAATCAAAAAGAAAATGTTTAAAAGTCACAGGTCCAAGGACAAAAATCATAGATAAAAGATTTGAAATCCAAGGTAAAAAGTGTAAAGTCGAAATTGAAAGGTCAGTGATCAAAGGAAAGATTTCAATGGTGAAAATAAAAGGAAATAAACGGTCAGAGGTCAAAAGTCAATACTTAAATAAAAATAAAGATTTTAAAGTTCAAAAGAAAAATTTCAAAGGTCTAAAACTCTAAAGTCACAGGTTCAATAGAAAAGATCAAGGGTAAAAAATCAGAGGTTTAAGGTCAATGATTAAAAGTCAAAGATTTTGAGCTTTATATCCTTTGTTATTTTACCTTTTTGAAATTGATTCATTGGTTTAGAAATTACAGGGTGTTCGATTTTATCGTAGACCTGATGGTTTAAAGTCGAAGATCAATACTTAATGATCATCAAAATAAAGATTTCAAAGGTTAAAAGTAAAACAAAAAATTTCAAAGGTCAAAGACAAAGGTCAATACTTAATGGTGATCAAAATAAACATTTCAAAGGTTAAGGAAAAACGTAAAATTTTAAGGTTCAAGGTCAAAAGTCACATGTCCAAAATGAAAGATCATAGGTAAATATACCAGAACTTCAAAATCAAAGGTCTTTAATCAATAGTCAAAGAGTTTAGAAATTACAGGGTGTTCGATTGTATCGTAAAAAGACCTAAAGGATAAAAGTGGAAGATCAATACTTAATAGTCATCAAAATAAAGATTTCAAAGGTTAAAGAAAAATATTACATTTCAAATTTCAAGGTCTAAGGTTAAACGTCAAAAATTCAAAAGTAGATTTTAAAGGTCAAAAGTAAAACGTAAAATATCAAAGGTCAAGGTCCAAAGTCACATGTCCAAGATCAAAGGTCATAAGTAAATATACCAGAGGTCCAAAATCCAAGGTCAATTTTCAAATGTCAAAGATTTTGGAATTTCGACCCTTGGCCTTTCAACTTTTTGAAATTGATTCATTGGTTTAGAAATTACAGGGTGTTCGATTGTATCGTAAAAAGACCTAAAGGTTTAAAGTCGAAGATCAATACTTAATAGTAATAAAGATTTCAAAGGTTAAAAGTAAAATATAACATTTCAAAGGTCAAGGTCAAAGGTCAAAAGTATAAGGTCAATACATAATGGTAATCAAAATAAACATTTTAAATGTCAAAAATAAAACGTAAAATTTCCAAGGTCAAGGTCAAAAGTCACATGTCCAATGATCAAAGAAAAGTGTATGGCTGAAAACTTACGTGACGGTAAAAAAGGATGAAAATAATTTAGAATATTTTGAGTTTTGACCGACAGACACCGTGACTTACAAATATTTTTTCAATTAAACAGTTTTTTCTAATTATTATCTTAAAATCTTTAAAATCGAAAAAAATTTACTTATATTTTGTCGAACAACTTGTATTACAAACTAAATGCGTGCTCTTTGAATTCAAATCCTTACGAATTGAACCACCCATTGAATGAATTAAATTCACAAGACGAGTCTATAAAAAAGGGAAAAAATATTTATTATCACAAATAAATTATATAGCTCCGAGTCAAACTCACCAATTCATCTTTTTTTCTAATGCCTGTAAAACATGTGATAACTCCCTTCATTGAATAATTATAAATAGGTCTATTGTTGTAAACTAATCCTTCATTCGTCTCCATTGCATGTATTAAGGCCGGCGGACCTAATATTCTGTAGAAAAAAAGTATTATAATTGTGTCTATTAATTGAATTAATCTACAAACGGCCACTTCAGATAAAGAAACGTATATTCGTTGTAACAATCTTTTAAATTATAGAAATACAAATAATCTAAGACATTCACACTAAAAATTCGCATCAACAATTTTTCTTAAATCTATCGATTTTCTTTTTCATCAAGAAATATAATTTTCCTAAATGACAATAAATTCATAGCAATGAAAAAACTTACAGAATTTTCGCTAACAAAAATGAATCATTTTTTAATCTATTTTTAAAGATCATCATCGCGGATTGGCAATTGCCCATTCATTCATATAATAATTCGCCATAATGTGCGCGTATGTATATTATATTCAAATAAACATATATTGTAAACATAATACAGGGTGACCCATATACATGATCTTATTTTGGAAAAAATATTTTGCCATTTTTCAAAAGTTTTAAAATTTACTAAAGCAATACTACAGATGTTTTACACTTTAGTAAGTACAAAATAAGAATCTTTTATACTCGTATAAATATTAAAATTTCAGTTTGAATTAAGAAAAAGTTCATGATCGTATTATTAAAATGAAAAA
>JANSTW010046969.1:0-13251 GCA_027564275.1 Diadocidia ferruginosa
TTTGCTTGTCGCGATGAAATGCACACGGCGATGAATTGCTGCACGATGAATTGCTATGCGATGAATTGCTTTGCGATGAATTGCTTGCGATGAATTAGCCTAGAATCTTTTCGATCATATTTTCAATAAACTTATTGTGATTTAAAAGTGAAATATTTCAACAGATAAATTATAGATCATATTGGGGTTTAAAAAAATATTAACAATCGATATAGTTTCAATTGATTTTTTTTTAATTATTAATATGAAGCATATTTTAATATAAATAAAAAATCTTGTTCAATGTCTATAAAATCTATAAAGTGATCATATCTGTTTATATAATCGAAGATTAATTATAGTGACTAGGATATAAAAAAATATAATCGATTTAAAAAAAATTATTATTTTAATTAAAAAAAGTAAAATTGATTATTTAAATGATCATATTGGTATTTATGATGATAAAGTTATCACATATGTTTATATAAAATCGAAGATCATTTATAGTGACCAATAAAAAATAATATAATCGGTTTAATAAAAATTATTATTTCAATTTAAAAAAACACGTAAAATAATAGATTATTAAATGATCACTTTAGAAATCGATCATTTATGATGATCATATCTATACTGACTTTTTAAATAATAAATAATCTTTTCAATGTCTATAAAATTGATCATATTTTAATATGCGTTTATAAAATCTTGAATCATATTTTATTGACTTAATTTAAAATAAAATAATTATTATTTCATTTGAGAAGTGGTAAAATGATCATTGATATGATCGTATTGGAAATTGATAATTTTTGACAAAAAAATAATAAACAGAAAAACATCAATAAAACCAAAAATTTAATTTTTTTTGCAAACCATCAAAATTTTGTCATCTTGGTTCCTCATCACCTTCACTGCCATATTCGTCATCTGTATCACTAGCCCTACGACCCGCACAGTTTTTTCTAGGATTTCTCAATTTCTTGCGAAATTGACTTTGCTTCTTGACCGTTCGCAACGTTACATATTTTGAGCGACGTCGATAGCATGGACTACTGAAACAACAGTCCGAATTTACCGGCGATCGTTCAATGAATACGGGACGTGTGACTTTTTCAAACAGTTCTGGAAAGCTTCGATGTAAATGTGTTTGATCATCTGTCGCCCTATGATTGGACTTTATCAGATAAGCATCGGGAGTTTTTCGCTTTGGTTCAGGCACCAATCCACTGAAATCATAGTCATTGACATTCGGTACACTCTTGCAGCGATCGTTTGAAGACAGTGGCTTCGCATGGCATTGATTAGGATGACACAAATCACAGCGATCACTTTCGTTTAGATTTAAAACAGATATTGAATATTTTGGTTTTGTTCCAACGGTTGACGCAGATTTTGAACCAAATTCACTCCACTCTTTCAATTGCTCTATAACAGATAGTTGTTCTGATTTTGACAAACGATCACGTGGCGTTAATTCCGGTGTCGATAGGTACATGGCTGCGTTCACTTGAGGATCTGGTTTTAAATTTTCAAAATAATGTTTCAATGCTCGAACTTTTCCATTTCCAAAGTTTAATTTATCATAAAAACTATGTGGAATCCATGCGGCTGCAGTTCCTGCGGGTTTCTTTGGTGTAAGTGTAGATGGCGCTGCTAAATGTTCAGTTCGATACAAATGTGGCGCAGGTGATATGAGCATAATGAGATCTTCTTCTTCTTCCTCTTCTGCGGCTTGATTGTCCGGAGGTGATGCTGTCGTATTGGTGGTCGTTATGGAATCCGATTGATTTAACTCCGACAAATCTAATGCAACCGAATTTTTGTCGAACTCCTTAATGATTGGTTCTTTTGGTGTTTTTAAAAAATTATCATTTTTGTTTCTATCGTTAAAAAAATATGCACTTAAATTAATGTCATTATCTAGATTTTTAAAGCTTTCCGGTGGTTTTGAGGTTGTAAATTGAAAATTAGATTTTGGTTTGGTCCCTGCTACTGCTGACGTTCCATAGTCCGTCTCACAGAGTTTAATGTTTGTTATGTGATCACATGTTTTAGATTTGTTTATATTTTTGTTGTTCGTAAATTCAGAATTGCAGTGACGATCATTTTGTAGAGGATCATTTTCCATTAAATCAAAACTTACAGTTTTTCGATTTTTTAACAGTGGTGAGGTTCGTTTTGGTGGCTGAGCAGAAATTGTTCGAAACTTATGATGGAAATCGGCACACATCTCTTCAGGTACATAAATTTCCGATTGATCAGTTGAATTTTGATCATTTTCATCGTCGATAAATGGAATTTCTTCATTTCCGACAAATTGTGCAACAGTCTCTTCATTCAACGGTTGATGTACGTCTTTTGAAGCGGCCGCCACCATTTTATCTATAGAATTGCTGGATTTCGTAATCTTTTCTTCCTGCGGACTTGCATCTTTATATTCTTCAATTAGAATAGACGGATTCAAATCCCATCTTGAATTCGTCACACTTTTGTCCGAATGTATTGTGCTATTGCTATTATTGTGCAACGAACCCGGATTACTTCTACGCAACAGACCATCGGCCGTCAATCTTTGAAATTGATTCAGACTACCACCACTACCCGCATTTCTAGCCATCGGACAAACGGCCAACAGAACATCTTCCTGTAGCGAAGACGACGAACGACGACGACTGAAAAAATCTCTTCTCGCCGAACTATACTCATAAATGTTAGAACTACTTTTTACAAACGGTCGAGAATCTCGATAGCGAGGATCGATTTGCGGTGATCGTTGCAGCTGTTGTTGCTGATATTTCATATTTAAAATATCTTCGTGAGAATAGGACGAATGACGCCGACGATTGTCCATACAATGGCGATCAGTTGTGGTGGCGTATTGAAACTTTTGCGGCACAACAAAGGTTGTTTTATGCAAACTGTCATCAGATCCCGAATCGTTATACGATAACTTACCACCACCACCACCGAAATTATCGTTTCCATCTTAATTTTTGTAATCGGGAAAGCAGCAAGGAATAAAGGAAAAATACTTTTTTTATTTAAATGGGGTGTTTAGCGATATAATTGTAGCTTCTAGTTTATTGTCAAAAATGTCTTCAATAGCAAATATATTGTTTATTAGCACTTTGCTTTAAAATTCGCTAAAGCAATATATGTGCAAAAATTTTGAATTAAACAAAATTAGGAAATTTTAAAATGTAAAATAAAAAAAAATGAAGTAACAAATAAAAAATGTCAAGACTTACTATCGCTTGAGCGAATTTTAAGTGTTATTGATAAAATAAGGCAAAATAATAAAAAATGAAGACTTAATTTGCCTTAAAATTCACTAAAGCAATATGTGAATAAAATTAATTATAAAAAAAATTGGATATCAAATAAAAAATTTCAAGACTTAATATTGCTTGATCGAAATTTAAGTATTATTGGTAAAATAAAGGAAAAAATTAAATAACAAATCAAAATATCAAGGCTTAATACTGATCTAGCGAATTTTAAGTGTTATTGATAAAATAAGACAAAATATGGTACCAACAAAAAATTTCAAGACTTACTATTGCTTTAGCGAATTTTAATTGTTATTGGTAAAATAAGACTAAATATGTCAAGACTAAATATTGCTTTAGCGAATTTTAAATGTTATTGGTAAAGTAAGACAAAATATGGTACCAAATAACAAATATCAACTATTAATATTGCTTTAGCGAATTTTAAGTGATATTGAAAATATAGTACCAACATAAAATTTCAAGACTTACTATTGCTTAAGCGAATTTTAAATGTTATTGGTAAATTAAGAAAAAATGGGATAATAAATAAAAATTGTCAAGACTTTGCTATTGGTTTAGCGAATTTTAAATGTAATTGGTAAAATATGGTTACAAATTCGCTATTGAAGAACATTAATATAATTTTTCTACAAATTCTAGCAATCAATAATTACAATTATTTTTAAAGTTACTAATTTTCCTAAAACTCTTCCACCATCGACTTACCTCTAGTTATAACCGGACTTGGTTGCTGCAACAGCGTTGCCAATCCATGATAAATTGCACCTTGTTTGGCCACCTCTAGCGTCACGACCGGGCCAGTACGTACTAAATAGTCGGCAGCGCGTTCTTGAGTTATTCCAATCAGGCTTTGTCCGTCAACTTTTAGCAATTGATCACCGGCTTGCAGACGACTATCAGCATCGGCTGCACCACCCGGTACAACGGATTTAATGTAGATACCTAAACGTTCTTGACCAGCACCTTTAGCGGCCACAATTGACAAACCCATTCCACTAGAGTTCTTATGTAATTTGATCACTTGTACTTCGGGCTGTGGTAATTTACTGGACATTGCACTAGACGAGCGAGCCTGATTTTGACAAAGGACAAATAATTTTATTAATAATTTAGTATAATTTCTAACATCGCTTCTACTTAAGTAGTTCATGAAAATTAAAAAAAAAATTATTTAACAAACAATATCATATGATCACAAGTGGAAAAATTGTCAGATGCAAAATATAAATTACTTAAAGCACTAGTTTAATTCGTTTAGGGCGAATTTTACAGTTAGAGATTAAACTAGACATATGGTTTAAACTTAGACTAAAAAAAATTCATTTTACTGTCACACACAGTTTTTGAGGTTATAATCTTTAGTTATTATATTAGGTCAATTGAAAAAAACGAATAAAAAGATTAAAAAAAAGACAATTTTTTTCACTTTTTGGGAGGTTATGTTTTATTGTATTATATAATTACATGAATAAACATGAAACAGGTATAAAATAAAGTAAACTACTTCATGACAGCAAAATATTGGGCGACCAAATATCTATGTAGAAGATAAAAAAAAAGTTAAGGAACATAAAATTGCAATTTCATCTGGTTGCAAAAAGATATATAAAATCGAAAAAAAAAATTTATAATATGCAACTTGTATCGATTTCAGATTTTAAATTTAAAGCTTCGCGTCGTTAAACAGAAACCATTTTGATTTCTTTATTTAACTCCAAATGCTAAAAAGACATTTTATTATCCATTTTTTAATAGCTCTGGCAAAAGAATCCTTTTAGAAATCTTTTATTTATTTTTTTATCACAAAACTTACGACATTATCTTATCTTTTATGACGTCTTAAATGTCTTTTATAAATTTGGAAAATTTATTTTCTATATGACGCGTGCGGTGCGATAAATATTTTATTAAACTAAATAGTACTGCTTAAAATAATATTTCTACCACCCTCTCTATAAAAAACAAACCTCCCTCGACATAAAAAAAGATTTTTTTAATTTTTGTTAAAAAAAATAGGAGTTTTAATATTTTATAGTTAAGTATGTGGAAAAATAATAAATTTGAAGACATACAAAAAACAGCTTTGATTGCGTGACTCTTGAAAATTCGGATATAAAGTTGACCTTTAACTATACATATGATTCAATTATAACAAACAATTTTTGTTTTCCGTAGAAATAAATTACAAATTAAATAACCAAAATATTTATTGTTAAAATATTTTCTTAAATTTATTACATAACATCCTAATAACGCATAGGTATATAGATTTTTCTTATATAGTTGTTCTATTTTTAGTATTAATTTCTTCACATTGCTCGCTCAAGCTAGTTTTTTCGTATGTCATTAAGTATATTGTATATATGTCTTATAGGGTTGTTAGATTATAGGAAGTGTACACTGTACAATCTTATCATCCTAATATTATAATTTGATCTTAAGTACGTCCTACATTTTATAATAAGTATTGCTTATTTTATAGTAAATATATTACCTTAATATTTTTACAGAAATCCTAAATCCTAGATTTTAAGATTATAGGAGATGTCAAAATGTACCTTTATTACCTACAAATAAGTTGAATATATTTATTGGAATAAAATGCCCAACACATCCTGTTATCTGTTAGAAGTAATTACTCACTTCTGGCAAATAATTTACAATAACGAACAAAAATAAGTCATACTAATTTATGTAATTTGTTCTGAGGGAGGGGGGTATTTACCATCAGTGTGATGGATATGTCTCGCAAGATTCCGATTTTATTGAAATTTTCAGAATTTGTTGGTTATTAAAATTCACCAAACCCGTATTTATAAGGTGATAGGTTAGTCCACTACAGAATTAGGATGCCCAAAACTATTTGAATTTTGTACTTGTATATTTACCATCAGTGGATGGATATGTCTCAAGTCTCATTCCGATTTTATTGAAATTTTCAGAATTTGTTGGTTATTAAAATTCACCAAACCCGTATTTATAAGGCGATAGGTTAGTCCACTACAGAATTAGGATGCCCAAAAATATTAGAATTTTGTACTTGTATATTTACCATCAGTGGATGGATATGTCTCAACCTCGTGCGATTTTATTGAAATTTTCAGAATTAGTTGGTTATCGAAATTCATAAAACCCGTATTTTTTTTTAAGGCCAATAGGTTAGTCCACTACAGAATTAGGATGCCCATACAAATTTGAATTTTGTACTTGGTATATTTACCATCAGTGGACTGTCTTAATGGAGAAAAAGTGCTCCCATACAACTTTTTTTTTAATAAGAATTAGTTAATGCTGGATGCTATTGGACCGATTTCTTTTATTCTTTTCGTTCATATTTTTCATCGAAATCTTTCGTTTTTAGTTTTTATACAAGAAATTCCTGACTGAGAGTGGGACTGACTGAGTGTCAGAATGACCGATTGTGAGACTGACTGAATGATAGGATATCATAAAAAAGCAAATTTAATAATCAATAAGTTTATTCTTAATTTCAATATATCAATTCATTAAATATAGTTAAACGCTTAAGTATAGAGAATTTACGCAAGGGTCACTTTTTGTTATATCGCTGATTTAGTAATAATATTGCGCGTGAAAACACCAAAACCCTTGTTTTTGCATTTCCGTTTTATCAATCAACACAAATGACAATTATTATAATTTTCGCTGTTAATTCAAAATAAATTATCTTTCCCACACATTTTTACAAAAATGTCGCGTGCGTATACAAACTTTTTTTTTTAATATTATGTCCAGTGTCCACATCATAAAAAACCTTGCATTTGAAAAAAACAACTCCCTCGTCGCCACCCTCTTAATTTATTGTATATATTACACAACTAATTATTGTTTATAGAAATTGTTTCGAGAGGCTCTAAGAAAACTGGGACGCAGCTTTTACTATACTCCATTTATGATAAGAATACACAATTCAAAATCTGTCTTATGGTTTAAAACTGAAAATGAATTACGACATCATTAAATTTGTACTTTGAGAATTTTTTTGGAGTTATTCAAGATGGCGGCCAAAACGAAATTCTTTAATAACTTTTAAAAATATTGACCTAAATTTTAGAATTTTATTTCTAATTTTTTGTTATTTTTAAAAAATATTTGTGTATGTCAAAATAAACAAAATAAATAAAATGGCCGAATTAATCAAAATGGCGACTTTTAAGACATTTTGCCCTGAATATCTAACACGTTCCTTCTTTAATGTTGACTAATGTCTATATATCCTTTTTACATAAAACTCCATATACAATATGGATTTTTTGGATTAAATGAATAGTAAAAGCGTATGCGAAAGCGTGTGTTCGTTTAGAGTCTATTTAATTTTAATATTATATCGATTGAAATAAAATGTGGGAATATGAAAAGTGTGTAATGTGTATGTTGTTCAATTTACTGCCACATGTGGTGGCCCACAATGGGGAGAAGAAAAAACTATACATGACAAAGACCTTGAATATTTTTAAATTAAATAGATAATTGTTAAACAAAACGCAATTAATCATAATAATTATACAAACAATTATTGCGTCATTTAAATGAGAGATAAAAAACTTACATTATATTGATGCATATAAACTGTCCACAGGCCAATGCTGGTTGGTTGGGCGGCCAAACGACACATACCGGCTCCTTGCAAATGACTTACAAAATCAACTAAACCGGCCGGAATGCCTCGCACAACGTCACAACTAAATCCATCGTCTGGAATAAGTAAGGCCAGCGGTAAATCTGGAGACTCTTCCAAACAAACTTCACGACCATCGGCTCTCGTTAGTTCATCGGCCACAGATTCGGCCATACGAACGGCTGTTTCGATTAGATTTTTCGGAATTTTTTCCTGTGACAAGAGGGCGGCCATTTGCAGCGAGTTCAGGCGGAAACATGAACAGGCCAATTGTTGAACTTCGGTAGTTGTTGTTTTTGGTGCCTAAAGTTATAAGTTGGGTAAATTCGGCAAATTTATTTATTTTTCCTAATTTACTTGTAAAAAATCAGCACATTGATTGATTTTTCCCAAATGGCATTCGGCGGCCAATTCCAAACCCTGACGATGAGCCCAAATTTCTAAAATATGCAATCGATCACTAACTACTTTTCCCCATGCTTCAACGCAAAGATGTGGATTTGTTACAATCTGTTGAAAAGAAATTTAAATTTTTTTAAATATTTTAGGAATTAAAATTTTTTCCATTTCACATCGGATTTTAACCCTTTTGCGGCCGATATGTATGACACATCGAATTGTTTTTTATAAATTAAAAATTAAAATTAAATTCAGAAAATCAGAAATTATTTTCAGAAATGACGGAAATCATTTCGGAAATCAGAAATCATTTTCAGAAATTTCGGAAATCACTGAAATCATTTTCGGAAATCAGAAATCTTTTCGGAAATCACTGAAATCATTTTCGGAAATCAGAAATCATGGAACAATATTTTTGCTAGTGGTTTCCTCCTCGTGCGAAAGGGTTAAAACTACAATTTTTTTTTCAAATTTTAAAAATTATAAATTAAAGCAAAACTCACCGTATTAAAGCAAATACAATTTATGTAATGGAATAATTGAGAAAACAATTGTATTGTAAGCGCTGCATTCACACGACACCGCCTCAGCAATGCCATTGCTGAACCTAAAACTGTCAGTACTAATCCAGCCGCTGAATCATGATCGATATTTTCCGACAAAAATTGATTTAATGTTTGCGACAATTCCAATCGAAAACAATTGACTAAATTACGAAAAGCTGTTTGAACCGATTCGGCCAAAACTTCTTGAGCCTGTACACTAAATGCCGAAATGTGACGATCCGATTTTAGAAAATGCAGAAATTCCGAACTATTGGCCATCCAAAATGACAGAATTTTCGGATCTTTGTACTGTTCCTGGCAAATGCTATAGATCAGATTGGCAACGTGATGTAGAAATACGGTTAGTTTGTGAGCTCGTTCGGTTGGCTGAAGGTCTGGACGATAGTGAGTGGATGCTCGATATCTAAACGGGTAGGAAAAAACCATAAATTTCATTGAAAATTTTGACAAAATCTCTCCGTAAATATTACCTGGCACATAAATATAATGTATAAACTGGAGCCAATTTAAAATTTGGAATGTTCACATCTAGGTCGGTAATCACTTGGTTCAGGAAAATGTCCTGATGTGTTTCGGGAAATTCTAGAACGGCCGGCAGTATAGGCTCTTGGCCAGTTATTTCGGGTTGTTGCATTTTACTTGTTCTAAAAGAGAAAATAGAATATTTTTTATATAATTTTTCGGAAAATCATAATTCGTATACATCAGAATTTCCGATTCGGAAATTTTAGCAACTTCATTAATATTTTTCTGTTGAATGATTTTTAATTCCAAGGACGAATTTGATTAAAAAAATTAATTATGAAAAAATCCTTACCAATCTCTAATGGGAAATTTAAGATCATATTTTTTTAAATTAAAAATATCCTAAAAAGCCGTTTTGTTTCTATGTTATAAAACAAAATGGCGACTTTTTATAAAATAATATTTAATATAATTTAACAAAAAAACTATTTTTGAATTACAACTAAAAGTTGGTTTTTATTTCATGTTATACGTCACTTATCGCGTGTGTAAAGAAAGGCAGACATCTTAAATTAACATGATGACGTCAAATTAAAAAACTTACAATAGTTAAAAAATATCGGTTGATTAAACCTAAATTAAAATTAAGTAATTGCACGATAAACTATTGAAGGTTTTAAATTTTGACGGGCATCTTGAATTGTGCCGCCATTTTTAAAAACAGCCGTAGATTTATTAATTATTAATTACTTAACTCCAATATGATGCCACAGATAATTCGTTTTTTTAATTTTTTTTACGTACGGTCTTAAAGATGGCAGCCAATTTCAAGATGGCGTCAAAACTTAAAAGCTTGAATAATTTATCGAGCAATTACAAATTGTTTTTTTTTAATTTTGCGTTTCATTATAACTAAGGGGTAGGGTCATCTTTGGATAGATGTCGCTTTCTGGTAGTATCGCCACATTGGACTTTTTGCCTGAGAAACGACGATATCTGTCCGGGTTTTTTTTAACCGTGAACCTAAGACTTACATTTTTTTAGATTTTAAAGATTTTAACAATATTTAATCATTCATTAGATTACATAATATACAAGAAAAAGCGAAAATAACAAAAAAAATATTGATCGACGCACAACGGATATTTAATAATTTTGGATGATCGAGAGCGCAACAAAACACAACATTTAAAATTAAAAGACAAAGAAAAATTTAATAAAAATTATAAAATTAAAAAAAGCAAAATACCTCAAATCAGAATTTGATCCACCTGATTTTATGCTAGACACAGACTTTGTCTCACTTTCCACCATCGTTCCGACCGCACTGCCCGCCTCATTGTGATCATAATCCAAATGATCGATCATTTTCTGTTTTTGTTCTTCACTGAAAATGAGATTTTTCGTATCATCATTTGGTTGTTGTTGTTGCTGGGTTAGTAACATATCATTTTGTTGACTTTGTCCCTGGCCAATTTGTTGATGATGTTGATGGTTGTTGTATTGATTTATCGTATTATTGGAATGATTTATGTTGTTATTGTTGCTAAACCCTTTGTCATTTGTGTTCGTTGTGGATGTATCAATGGACAACGACCGTGTATCACTTGCGTCAATATAATTTGGCTTTTGTATTTGTGATGCAGCCAAACTATGTGTTGGACTGCTAATGATACGATCGTCTTCGTGCCATGACGGTGATGTAGGTGATCGACTAATATGATTTTGTGTGGTTTTTAAAAATAAAATTACAAAAATAAAAAATAAAGCATAAAAAATTATGGGGTTAAATTTGAAAAAAAAAACATGCAAATTACATAAAAGCTAATTATGCAACATTTATATTGATTTAAAAGTTAAAATATTATCATCCCTTCTCTAAAACTTACCTCTCATACAAACAGGCTGAATCCAGTTGTGATTGTGACAAGGCTAAATTGTATCGACCATCTGATGGCGAATCCACGAAACGATATGAGGCAACTCGGCCAAACATAACCACCGAACCATTCTGTTTTAAAGAAAAGAAAAATTATTTAAATATTTTTAGCAGGCCAAATTTTCCAATTTTTTTTTTATATTTTATACGCATAAAAGGGAAAGGAAATTTACTCGAGAGGGAAACCACTAGAAAAATTTTGTCCCATGCGGTTTCTGATTTCCGAAATGATTTCCGTGATTTCTGAGATGATATTCGTGATTTCCGAAATGATTTTCGTGATTTCAGAAATAATTTGTCCCATAATTTCCATAAGTGGTTTTCCCCTCGAATTTAATACTATAAATACGATAAATATATTTGACTTTCAGCCAAAATATGAAAGATGTGAACAAAAAATTCTATAAAAAAGGATTAATTTAAGCTAAATTTATATTTTTTCTCACACGATTTATAGGTTTATGCGTTATACAAAATGATGCTTATAAAATAAACTCATATAAAAAAGCATATTAGCTGTTTCATATAAAGGCAAATATATTATAGAGAAGACAAACTCCCTTAAGGGACATTTTAGATTCTCATTAAATTAAATCCTTAAATATATAAGTTGTATTAACTGTATATACTTGAACACATGGTAGCAGGGCTGTACATTATCGCAATCCAGAAAATTTTGATTCGATTCAAATTCTTGCTTGAGTTTTTTGTTATTAAAAAGGTTTTAATTTAGAGATGATCCCTTGTAATCATAAAACTAATACGACTCAACGAAATATTATCTCAACGACATTTTATCTCAATGACATTTCATTTGTCTCAACGACATTTATCTCAACGATATTTTATCTCAAAAAATTGTATCTCAATATTTTATCTGGACATCTATGAAAGATAAAAGGTCATTTATATAAAATGTCGTTGAGATAAAATGTCGTTTAGATAATATGTCGTTGAGATATAATGTCGTTGAGGTAAAATGCCGTTGAGATAAAATTTCGTTGAGATAAAATTTCGTTTAGATGAAATGTCGGTAAGATAAAATGTGGTTGAGATAAAATGTCGTCCAGATAAAATGTCGTGTAGATGAAATGACGTTGAGATGAAATGTCGTTGAGATAAAATGCCGTCGTATCGCAATCACATTTTATCTCAATGACATTTTATCTCAACGACATTTTATCTCAACGACATTGTATCTCCACAAAAAATTTTCTCAACATTTTACCTCAACGAAAATTTATCTCAATCGATATTTTATCTCGACATATATGAAAGATAAAAGGTCGTTTAGATAAAATGCCGTTGAGATAAAATGTCGTTGAGATGAAATGTCGTTGAGATAAAACTTTGTTTAGTTAAAATGTCGTCGCTTTTCGTTTATTTTTTAATTATTTGTTTGATAATTAATATCGAGATTTGGTTTTTCGGGACTTGGTTTGTCGGACAATTTGCACCCCTTATACCTATATTAAATTGGGTTAGCTACAGATTATTATATTATCGATATTGTGTATGTATTAAAATGAAATTATCTTTTGAATAAATATATAATATATTGTGTGTTGTAATAAATAATATATCCGGAAAATATTGTTATTTATTGGAAAATATAAGTTTATGTGTAAAAGCTCTTTGTTGTATTATTATTATTAATTTTACGATAATATAAAGAAGTTTTATGTGTAATAACAAATTTAATAATGCGGTAATCATAATATTATTAAATTGGCTAAAATTAATAACATTATCTAGATACAATTTCAGTCAATCTCTTGTAACCTTAAGATGCATACATGGGGTCAAATGGACCCAAAAACGTATGCTGAGTTGTGTAAATAAGATTACACATAAGTTGGATTGTATAATCATATTTTAGGACATTAAACCAGTTTAGTTATTACTAGAGACCGGAAAAATAGGCAATAAAAAATATGGTTTTAGGTACCTAAAAAGGCACTAAAA
>JANSTW010046980.1:0-13250 GCA_027564275.1 Diadocidia ferruginosa
GACCCTGTCGAGTCTCGAACCCGGAACCTCTTGGACACAAAGCCGTGACGCTACTCACTACTCTATGCTGACTACAAATAATAAATAAAAAATATGTAAATGGTAGAATGTTATTTTTAATATATAGATCTTTGGTGTTACATATTTTGTTACCAATGTTGTATACATTTCTAAAATAGACTTATTTTGTATTACTTGGGAGCATTTGCGTATTGCTTTTTGTGAGAGAGCACCAAGCACTAAAACCATATATTAGGTGACTGTTAAACAGAGCAAAATAAAAAGTTCTACATGTTTTAAGTGGAATAACTTTACCTATGTGACGAAAAGTCCTGCCATAATGGATAGTTTTATTTTTAAATAGGTTAGGTGGTGTTGCCATAGTAATTTGTAATTTTTCGTCTTTTATGACTCCAAGGTATTTAAATGTAGAAACTTAGTCAATATGTTGAGACATAAACGCTATGGTTTCTGACTTTTTTTTAACCAAAATTCATAACTTTCGTATTTTCCATATTCATAGTCAACTTGTTCAATTGTAGCCATTTCTTTAGTTCTTTTAGATCATCACATATTGCGTTTTGCAAACATAAGTGCGATTTGTCGAAAATTTTACCCTTGGAGCTTGATTTGAATTGATTGTCATCAATATAAATAATATTAATATAGTACCTAAAATTCTGCCTTGGGGTACTCCATATAAGACTTTTTTGATATTTTCAACGTTGATGAATTGTTTTCGATCCATTAGGTAATCTTAAAATCATTTATACTCGTAAGATAATATCCCTATATACTTTATACCTTTTTCAAAGTATACTTCTGTCGATAGAATCGAAAGCCTTCTTCATATCTATATACAAGGCTGAAGTCCTAAACTGTTGGTCAATGTTTTGTTGGGTTGATCTGACATCGTAAAGAGCAGTTTCTGTGTTTGATGATTTTCTGAAACCGTATTGTTAGCTATGAAGAGTTATTTCATTTTCCAGATAACTATAACTAATTGTTCCTTTAACGCGACTTCTAAAATTTTACTAATGGTTTGCAATAGACTAATAGGCCCGTAGTTATTTACATTTAACTTTTCTTCGTTTTTATGAATTGGTATTATGTTGCTTAATTTTCCATCTGTAGGAAAATGCCAGTTTTAAGCGATTTATTTATAATATTTGCTGTTATCTCCGACAGTTGTCCTGGGCTATTTAAAAAAAAAAATGTATCTGTATTCTATCAGTACCAGCTGCATATACGTATTTTCATTTTTGATATAATTCTCTTAACGTCGCTAGATGATATCGGATGAAATTTTAATCGTTTTTGGTTGTTTTTTGATGGTTTAAACTTTAAAGTATGGTATATGTGTATGTTTAGATGCCAGGTCCGTGCTAATTGTTTATTATTTGCTTGATTTACTCTATTTATACAATAATTTTATAAAATGTGTTTATGTTTATGTATATTTTGTAATTTTGAAGTATATAACTTACTGATAACAAGACCTAAAGGTCTCGAAACGATATTGTATATACAGTTTTGTTTTTGCTTGACCGAAGAAAAATACAAACTGCGTTTATTGAGAATAACTTGACTTTTAGACCGTGCGCCAGCTTTCATACAAATCTAAGTACAAATAAATGTATATCTTTCGATTGTACACACCATCAAAACTGTTCTATTTTAATAGTTTCAGTTTAAAATTAAATGTAATTAATTTAAATTTATTTTTATACAATAAAGGTAACACATTTTATAAAAAAATCACACCGCATTTACACCTGCGATAAATATAATTGTGAATATAAATATATAAGTGTAATTATATCGCCATTTATTTTATATAATCTTGCCTATTCATTCCATATAAATACAAAATAAATTATCGATATAAATCTTACAAATAGAAAAGCCACTATACATTAAAAGACTCTCCCATTTTATTTAATAATAATAACATGTTATTAACGCCTGCCTAAGATTTAATATGCGTTTTTGTTTTTATTTTTCAGTAAGTTTAAAAGAAATTATCTATCTATACAACATACAATGAACTTACAAAAATTATTTACCTTTAAAATAAAGCATTTTGTATTATGTATATAGAGGAGCACTGAAAAAAATAAATGGTATTTAAATGCTTCTAAGTACGATCGCACACTAAAAATTTGAGAATACATACAAGTAAATATTAAACTTTATTTCAATTATTTACTTCTTGGACCAAGCTATGAAGGTGAAAGGAAAAAAGTTGCCCAACAAGTTGCTCAGGTGTAGTTCCTAGGTTAGTGTTAAAAATACTAACCGATAGTTCGAATTACTCAAATTAATTTTTTTTTACACTCGGATAATTAAATTAAGTATTAACCATCCGGATAGTTATAATTAACCTTAAATCAGGTTAAAATGGAGTAATCATAAATATTTGCCACCGGGATGGTTAAATTAATGTTGTTGAGTGTTGCTTAATAAGTGACAATAATCTTTACAAGTCTTACTAAATTTGAAAACATTATTTGTTTGTACATTTAATTTTACCTAAACTTGTTTTATTTCTTTTATTTTCTGAATATAATTTTTACTCTAGATATTTTTTTTCTGTTAGTGTACCCATCGAAAAAAAAGAAGAAAAATCACCTTTTTTAATAGCACTATAATAAATTAATTTCACTTTATTTTCAATAAAAATAAATAAATAAAAGAGATAATAATATTTTGTTTTGTATTTAAGAGTAAACGATACACACAATATGTAAGTTTAAAACAATTTATATTTAAATACACAATCAATTGAATCATAGAATCATAATATATTTATTGTCTTATATACTTTATTTCTTGCCAATTAAATAATTACAAAGTCTTAGCACGCAAGAGTTGCCGGTGTTTAACTATAACATAGACTTTTATTTTACAATTTAAATAGATTGAAATTAAATGCATTTTGTTCAATAAGAAGAACAATCACTTGCGATAAAATTATTTAGTTTTTTTTTCAATTTTATTTTGTACAACATAAAAGTTAATTTGTCACAATTAATGACAATATTACGATTGTTTATTTAAATATTGTATAAATTATAATGACAATGTGTAAATTAAGAAAGAATTTTTATTGATTTTCATTGATTCATATGCTGCACATATGATAATAATATAACTCATCAACCTTAATAAAATTAAAATGTAATTTCTTGTGACTTATGGCGGCAATGTGTGCGATTGTAAAATACGGCGCGACTCAAGACTTATATATTATTCGTGTGCATTTTAGATAATTATTTTTATTGTCGTGAATATTATTTGATTTGATTTTTATCGTGTATAAAATTATAATTTATTAATAATTTTTGCTAACCTACAAATTTTATTAGGGTCATTGTTTTTCTTTTAATTATATGCAATAAAAATCATAAAATCTATTCACGATTGGTATTAAATAAACGAACAAATTACTTCCCTGTTTTTTTTCGTACAACAACTAGGGTCGGTTTAAAGGAAGGACAAACTAGGCACTGAAGATAGCTACAATAACTTTTTTAGTAAAGGATGTGTCTAGTGAATAGGTTTGTAGTTATAAAGATGAGTAGTAGATGAACACAATTAAAGCTCAATCATTTTCCCGCCAATACTAAACGTCAGAGATAAATAAATATATATATTTCATATATCATCCCAGATTAGATACTCACAAAATTGTTCAAAATGGGAATAACATGAACCTGCTTTAAATGGATGAAAAGTTATTTAAGCGAGGAACACTATGTCCAAAATGGAGATGTAAACAGTTGAACCAAGCCAAATAATATTGGGGTACCTCAAGGAAGTAAACTCGCAGCTGATTTATTCAATATCTACATCGGATATAAAATAGCTTGCTCTACATATGGCGATCATTTCATCTACGTTGACGACATACTTTTAATTTACCACAACACAGATCATCTCTGCATTGAAATGATGATAAACTCAGATTTGTAAAAAAATACAAATGGATGAAATCATATATCATCATATATCTCCTTAACGTCAACATACACCTAAAACCAAATACATGTTTCTCAATAAAAAATTTAAACCATATCAAGTTTATTATGATAAAAAAATTAATCAGGAAAGAAGACAGCTTGAAATATCTTAGCGTTAAATTTGATAATGGTCTAATCTGGAAAAAGCAAATGCCATCGGCAAAATCACTTCTATTTCTCGATTTTTCATTCAAGATGTATATAGTGTATACCTACGTTATCTATATTGCCTTTGAAGTCTAGGGGATACATACAAATTACAATATTCTCTTTGTAAATTTTTTCGAAAAATATAAGAATATTTAGAGAAAGTTTGTCATTACAAGACGTATATGGATAAATTTTGTTGCGGTGAGTTTTTATAGTGGTCCCATCGAGAAGGTAACCACAAGAAAAAAGTTTGTCCCATGATTTCTGATTTCCAAATTCCGTAATTTCTCAGATGATTTCCGTGATTTCCGAAATGATTTCCGTTATTTCCCAAATAATTTGTCCCATGATTTCCGTAAGTGGTTTTCAGATCGGGTCCCATACTCTTATTTACTAGCATTGCATTTGTGGTCTATAGGACGAAGATATTAAAGAATGTATTTTTCAAATATGAACAATTCTTAAAGCAATCCCAACAATTGATAATAAAAAAAAATCTCATATAGTTTCTTAATAATTTAATATACGGTTTTAAAAACTTGTTATTGTTTAGCAATCTTAATTCTTTTTGCCAAGCCGAAATATAAGAAATTCTAAATAATATTTCAAAACCTATATATATATTTGCACCACTTGCGGCCATATATATTCATTTCAATAAAAAGGTCTTACCTAACTTCAATAAGAAAAACATCGCATCGTGTCCTTTATTCCAAAGCGAGGCAGCATTGGGACCATTTTTACCCTTTTTCTATCTGATACCATGGTTTTCATTGACGACTATATCTCGGACTATGGTAGAGTGTTGTCAGCAACTCGCACTAGCCAAATTTTTTGGTGATCAGTGGGGCGGGCTTTTACACTATATGAGGAACCCTATCAGTTGATGTCATATAGGCGGACCAACAGCTTTAAATGACTTCCGAAACAATGCGATCGCTTTTTATTTTTTAGAAAAACACCTGCGAATAAAAGGTGATTGTCCAGTTGTGAACTTTTTGTAACCCTGCCGAGTCTCGAACCTACAACCTCTTGGACACAAAGCCGTGACGCTACTCACTGCTCTATGCGGACTACATTCATTCAATAAGAACAAATATTATATATTAAAATATCAACAATATATTATAATAATATTTATACGTCATAAATCTTAATATGTTTAACCGCCGATATATAGAATTATTATATAAGAAACGTGGGAAAATGCATTTGCATTTGTAACTATTGTGAATTTCATAATTTTTTTTTATTAGTTGTTTATTTTGTACTGCTGTACAAAATATTATTACAATTATTATTTATTTTTATAAGAAACAGAAAACAATTGAATGTTTTTCTATAAATATTTTTATTTAGCTAGTAAAATAATTTCTATATATTAGATTATGTATATATTTCATATTATGTTATATGCAATTATATGTTTATACTTGGGCTTTTTCTTGTTTGTTTAAAGTTCTGCTCAAATCTCCATATATACCTTACATTAAAGCGAGTATATGATTAGTTCTGCAGATCTTAACCTATTCAGCATATTGCCTATATATTGCGGCGATGTTAAACAAAAACTTATTTTATTTTATGCGCGTACATATTTGCTTTCCAATATTATATATAATTTGCTTGAATATATATTTGCAATATTATGCAATCAACTTCTAATAATATTATTATGCATAATTATTATTATTATATTTTATTATAAAATATAAATTGATAATTTGAATAAAAACATACGTGTAATATATAAGAAATAAAGCAATTATTTTGTAAATTTCCAATTATTGTTGCAATCATTGTTCTCGTTCATTAGCTTAGACAAATTGCGTGAAAACATTTTCTTTAAATATTATATATTGGAAATACTTAAACATATTATTTTAAATTATTTTGTAATTGTTGGGTAATAATTTGTAAATTATATATATATATATATATATAGATTATAGATAATGAATATAATACAATTTAAAATATAATACATGAGGTCAAGCCAATTCACCAGGTATGATGGAATTCTTTCTTCAGCCTGCAGGAGAAGTTAAAGGATTTCTTAGAAGCTAAAATTTATATTTGCTGTCCGAGAAGTGAAAGGAGAGCGATAAACTAAAACCCTTAGAACTAAAGTTGTAGCTCTTGTCAAGACCTTTCATTTGATACCATACAAGATAATACTCATGTAAATATGTATTTTTGATATTTTGCATACAAACGTTAAGCCCCCCTCCCATTTGGAAAGGGGGTGTTCATCCTTAAGTTTACACTACAAAATTTTTAATTTTACACATACTTCCAATTTCCATCCTGTATAGGTTTTACATAAAAAAAATGCATTTTAAAACTTTTGCATACAATTTTTTTGGGGGCGTTTCCCCCAAAAATTACTATACATTTTTTGTCGGGGATGACCCTTTATACAAAAAAGGGGTGGGGTCATATTTGGACGCTGTTCGCTCTCCTGAACTTCAGCCGTGAAAACCAATGCAGATGTGTTGTTTTTTGTATATACGATCCTATTATAGAGTAGCAATCCGGTCTAAATATAGAGCTAGTCTTAACTAGCGCATATACTTTCATGTTGATATCACGCGTTCGCGAAATTTTGTGTCAGTATTTGTATAGCCGGTGTTGAGGAACCCCGCAATAAGCTCTTTAATCTCTTTGACAGATATTTAATCAAGTCAATATAATATACTGTTTATCAAATATATGGCGCAAAATCTTATTGATATTGCACACAGATTTTTAAATAAAAAAAATTTACAAACTATAGTAACTAAAAACATATCAAACTTTTAACATAGTATATTATTTACTGTAAAGTCTCACGCTTAAAGCACTTTTTTCCAATAAAACATTTTAAATATGTTAACCTCAAAAAAACTCTACGATTAAGTTTGAAGTGCCAAAAGGCACATATTATACATAATATGTGCGGTGCTATATGATGTACAAAGAAACCATAAAAAATGCATTTGCAGAATTATAGGTTACATGTTTTTTTCTCTGTTTTTGTTTTAAAACTTTTGCACTATTGCATCCAATTTAAAACTATTGAGAATAAAGTTTGCCAATAACAACAACAGCATATAGCTAGCAAAAAAAAGCACTTTATAAATCATTATTAATGTATAAAAACTAAATTGCCAGTAGCTAGCTAAAAATGCAATAAAATAGCGTTTCTCACTATCTCGCATAAAATCAATTTTATTGCGGGAAAAAACTATACAAGCGGAAAGGAAAATAATACAAAATAACATTGAAGTAAAAAATCGTGACAATTTGGGACAAATCGCATATCAACAAATCTTCCAATATTTATACAGAGTTAACCAAAAAATACTAGTAAGTATATACTCGCTTAAAAATTATTAAATATAGACAATATTGGAGGAGTGTGTTTCTAAAGTTCGTTTCCATAATAATTTCCAATTTCGTTTGAAGAAGTAATCGATCTTTCACTTTTTGGGCGCTATCTACCCTTAACCTGAAAATTTTCTTTCCACACATCTTAAACTATGCTGTGCCTATTCATAATAAAAACAAGATTGAATGTATATTACATAAAATCTCATAGATATCTATAATTCACGCCATAATTTTGTCTCGAGGTGAGAAAAATTATGTGAGAAAAGAAAAAACTTAAGAAGCTTATAAATGTATTTTATTTCGGTGCTAGTCACTTGCGGTGCTTGGCAATTCGGTGCTAGGCAATTCGGTGCTAGACACTTTCGGTGATAGGCACTTTCGGTGATAGGCACTTTCGGTGATAGGCACTTTCGGTGATAGGCACTTTCGATGCTAGGCACTTTCGATGTTAGGCAAGTCGGTGCTAGTCACTTGCGGTGCTAGACACTTTCGGTGATAGGCACTTTCGCTTCTAGGCACTTTCGGTGCAAGGAAATTCGGTGCTGCACCCAAAAAATAAATAAGTGCAAAGTAGAGAGCAAAATGATAGAATTCGACTTAAGAGGTGAAGTACATTTGTAATATTATTTGATCTAGCTTTCCCTTGAGTTTTCCAAAAATTTTGTCTTTACTCATATACATACAAGAGTGGCATTATTTCTAGGCTAATCCGTCGTCATTGGAGATCCAGATAGTGCCAAAGAGACAATATAGACATCTATATTTTTTAAACGTATTTAAGACTTTGAACCCATCTTTCTTCATATAAGATAGTCCTAAAAAACATCGATTGTATTTTAACATTTTTATTTATGTATTAGTTTTATAGTTGTGCTTTCAGTTTAAAGTTTTTTCTCAAATATTGTAAACTTCACAAATATCTAAGTTAGTGTGTTTAGGGGCAATTCGCCACAAATCGATTATTCGTGACAAGTAATTTGCTGGTACCGCGAAGCGGCACGTTCTCTTTCAGTTTTTACCTTATATTTCTCTTGTTAGACATTTTGTTAAGTTCAATTTATCCATATATATACCTACAAGTAATAACTCTTAATAGAAAAAACAACATTATATTCATTATAATGAACAAAGTCGATGAAAATTGTATTAAATTTAATTTCATAATGCAAAAAAAAACTATTGATTTATTCTCTTGCAGAAGCAAAACATTTTTATTACCTAATTTTTGTGTTATATTGTAGAATATATTAACAAAGTGTAATTTAATGTTTTTTCTTCTAAATTTTTTTCTATTAACGTGTTATACAATAAATGTTTAATGGTTATGTTCATTATATAAGAAATTAATGTAAAAATTGTATCTTTTGTATGGATTAGGTAATATAAAAATGATTAATTATGAGAAAAATTTGAATATTGCACAATTTTGCGAATTGAGTGTGTTCAAAGCGCGAAATATAGGTTAGAGTTCAATACAAAAAAGTCAATGCAAATTATTTTAAATTAATAAATTGTATATATTTATAGTAACTAGTAACGTAGTATAATAATTCATTTGCATATATGATCGTGAGTACTACATGAAAAGTATTATCCGAACTTTTATTCAACTATGGCAGGAGTACCACATGGAAGTGTATTGGGATCCTTCCTATACTTGCGCTACACTGCTGACATACAAACTACTGATACCAGTTCATTGTCATATTTTTTTTTGTCCCAAGTCACTCTTAAGGAGACATTTTCCCTTGTCTAGAAGAAGAATATTCGATTAGTATAGAAAAGTAGAAAACTATACATGCGTGACAATTTAAACTCGCATTTTTCTGCTATATTATAAAACAACGATTTTTTTTGTACATATGCGTTAATATTGTTTCAGACTAATTACATTAATAAATATTTGCATATAATATGTCTGGTCAAAATAAAAAAAAACTCATAACCTTTAATACTTGGAAAATAAAGACATAGATTATAATATTCAAAATATTTATTAATTAAAAAAGCAGTCTCAATTTAAACGGCCATTAATTAAATTAGGTAAATATATTACTAAAATTACGTATATAATTACTTATTCACTGCCTTTAATTATATTAAGTATATATATATATATATATATGTAAATTATATATATATGTATGTGAATTAAAATATGTGATAAAAATCTTAATAATGAAATTATGTCGCTGAAGCGGTTTTTTATTTTATATATAATGTTGTATAATTCGTAGAATTTCTTTTTTGAAATAAAAAAAAAAGAAAACAAACAAATATAAATGTACAATAAGACGCGTATACAAAATATGGGTCATTTTCGTTATATAAAATATTATATGAAAAGAAACGGTATATGCGGCAAATCGCAGTTCTGCGTGTGGTATTTGTAAAAATATTCAGTACTATCAGAACTTCCTTAAGATTTAAACAAAAATATGTATAAGAAATAATATGCAGAATATAAATAAAAATTAAATAGATAATTATACAGGAACTTGGTATTTTATTAATTAACCTTCCGATAGTATAATATTAACAAACTTACTCATTGGAGCTAAACTATAACTATATCCAAATGACTAAATGATACGCGTTATCTCTTAAAACCTACCCCCTTGGGTTCTCTCTGCGGATATCTATTTAAACTTCTATAGAAGAAATGTACATTATATTATGCATATTTTATATTATTTATGAATATAAATGTGCAGAGGTGAATGTTGGTATGGGCATAAAGGGTAATTGCCCGTGTTCTGAAAAAAAAACGCAAACTCAAGAATACTATTTTATTTTATTTTATTTTTAACGACCTTCCATCTGTATTGCAGCACTGCAAGTGCCATCTATTTGCTGACGATGTCCAAATTTATTTAACCTTTCCTGCGAAAATGTTAACTGCTAGTATTATGTATATGAACAATGGTCTTTCAAGGATTAGTATGACTGGTCTGGGACTAACAACTTCATTTTAAATGTTGAAAAGACCCAAGCTATTATTTTTAGAAAATATATCAACCTTTCCGATGTTACCTTTCCATCGTTAGTTCTTAATGATGTAGCTTTGTCATACTCAGATAAAGTTGTTAATCTAGGCCTTGTCATGAGTAGCTCACTCAAATGGTATGAGCATATTAAAACCGTTTCCGCGAAAGTCTTTACCAAGCTGCGCTCGCTATATCTCCATAGTCATATTATACCAAACAAAATTATCGCTGTAACCTAGTTAAGTCACTACTTATGCCATTGTTCACGTACTGTGATGTTGTGTTTTCATCTAGCCTGAATACTGACTGTAAACGACTCATGAACAAAGCTTTCGATGCGTGTTGCAGGTATGCTTTCGGGATTAAGAGATTTGATAGTGTTACTGATTTTTGAAACGACATTATTGGCTGTGATATTTTCAAACATTATGAATTTCGTGCATTGGTCTTTCTACACAAAATTATTTACACAAAAAGCCCTAGCTATCTATTTGATAAATGTTCTTTTGGTATATCGAATCGATCGTTTAATCTTAAAATTTCAAAACACAATTCAGATGTTATGCACTCGGCTTTTTTTGTTCGAAGAGTTTAGGATTGGAATTCTCTGCCTAATAGTATACACATTATTTTCAGTCCATCCAAGTTTGTTAGTGGGTGTGTTATGCGGTTTCACTGTTGATTTTCAAATTGTTACTCTTTATCAACTTAAGCTTACTTCTTTTTTTCTTGCTTTATAGTTATTATTTAGTCTATATCTGAGTCTTAAATTTTAAAGGATTTTAAAAATTTGTTTTTTTTTCTTTATATTTTTTATTTTTTATTCCAGCAAAATATTTTCATGAAATTTTAATTTTTTTTTATTTGATTATTTAAATAATATTCATACAAACATCGTGGAAAAAAGTTTTTTCTCAAATTTGATTTTATAAATTAATTATCACTTTAGTAGAGGAGATCTACGAAAAAAAATGATGAAAGGTGGAACTATTTCCCAGAGAAAAAAAGTCTAGAAAAATCTATGTGTGCAAAATACGTTTTTTTGCCGCCATATTAAAACAAAATGCGCCGATTTCTGCATTTCGGTTAATAGACCAAAAACTGTAAATTATATCTACTTAGTTTCTATTAAAATATGACAGTATTTAAAATTATCTACGTTTTATTTGTACAACATTTTTCGGTACCGTAGCCATACTACGAGATATAGCAATTCAAAGATACGTAAATTTCACGGTTTCGCAAAATTTTCATTTTTTTCGCTCTTTTTTTTAAATATATTTTTCTTCGTAGGTTTACAGTATATTTTTAACATATTAAAGTCTAGAAAAATCGAAAAAAATGAAATTTTTTCGAAACCGTGAAATTTACGACTCTTTGAATTGCTATATCTCGGCGTGTGGCCAAGGTACAGAAAAACTTTTAACACATAAAACAGATAATTTTAAATACTGTAATACTTTAATAAAAACCAAGTAGATATAATTGACAGTTTTTGCTCTATAAATCAAAATACAGAAATTGGCCCAATATGATCGAAAATATGTTGAATCACCTTCGTTTTTCAAATTTTTGATGGTTCTAAAGAATCGACGTCGAATTTAATTTCAATCACGTCGCCCTTGATTCAGAAAAACTAGAAAATAAAATATGTCCATCCGTCTGTCCGTCCGTCTGTCCGTCCGTCCGTCCGCCTTTTTTTGTAATTTGTAGTCCTGGTATTACGTTTGGAGTCTCTAGGTCAAAGGTAAAAGGGGACCCCCATACGATAAATATGAACATATGGAGAAAGTTTTTTACCAGTGAGCGGATTTGGACAAATTTCAGTTTTAAGTAGTCCCATATTTTATAATTTCATTTGTATAGTTTCTACGACTTTTTATTTGTGAAAATCGCTGAAAAATTTTTGCATATAAAGAAAGTTTTTTGCCAGTAGACGGATTTGACCAAATTTTAATGGGAACGAGTTTTGAAAGGCCCCACACTCTCAGATTGGATTTGGAGTTTTTAGTTCAAAGGTTAAGGGGGCTCTCATACGAATCTTTTTCTAAAAATGGGCGAAAAATATGATAAACGGATTTTACCAAATTTTAGTAGGGGTCAGTTTTAAGTAGTCTTTTACTCTAGAATTTCATTTGGAGTCTCTAGGTCAAAGGATAAAGAGGGAGGAAAAATATTTACGTATAGAGAATGTTTTTTACCATTAGACTGATTTGGCCAAATTTCGGTGGGAATGAGTTTTTAGTGATCCCATACTCTCGGATTGGATTTGGAGTTTTTAGGTCAAAGGTGAAGGGGGGCTCCCATATGATTATTTTCTAAAAATTAACGAAAAATGTTAGCATGTATAGAAGTTTTTTACCCGTAGAGGGTAAAGGTGGAAGGGAAAGTTTTTAATGGTCTCATACTTTAAGATTCCATTTAGAGTCACAATTCTCTAGCAGTACATTTGGGGTCACTAGGTTAAAGACGAGGGGCCTCCCATCTTATTTTTTGTTGTTGTAAATATCTATTAGTTCCCACCTTTTGTTCAAAAATGTGAACTTAGAATGTTTTGGTTTATGTCAGTTTTCAAATGATAAAATATAGTAAAGGTAGCATCCCAGTTATACTGGGGGCTCTCGGACCGATTTTTTATTGTTCCCTGTTGCGAAACTGAATGTAGTTACTACCACATTTACAAAGAAAACAAATACATTCATACACGTCATTTTGTATA